>JAFELO010000877.1:234674-316358 GCA_017140195.1 Eumaeus atala
CTCGCATATGAGAGCACCCCGCATATGAGAGCACCCCGCATATGAGAGCACCTCGCATATGAGAGCACCTCGCATATGAGAGCACCTCGCATATGAGAGCACTTCGCATATGAGAGCACCTCGCATATGAGAGCACTTCGCATATGAGAGCACCTCGCATATGAGAGCACCTCGAATATGAGAGCACCTCGAATATATAAGCTCCACGCATATGAGAGCTCCTCGCATATGAGAGCACCTCGAATATGAGAGCTCCACGCATATGAAAGCTCCACGCATATGAGAGCTCCTCGCATATGAGAGCACCTCGCATATGAGAGCACCTCGCATATGAGAGCACCTCGCATATGAGAGCACCTCGCATATGAGAGCTCCTCGCACATGAGAGCTCCTCGCACATGAGAGCTCCTCGCACATGAGAGCTCCTCGCACATGAGAGCTCCTCGCACATGAGAGCTCCTCGCATATGAGAGCTCCTCGCACATGAGAGCTCCTCGCACATGAGAGCTCCTCGCACATGAGAGCTCCTCGCATATGAGAGCTCCTCGCATATGAGAGCTCCTTTCTGGTGGGCAGTAACATGCGACACAGACCACCACCATATATTTTAAACGGAAAATAGAAATTACTTGATACTATTTGAATTTCTACCAAGAAGTGACAATAAATAATAAACATGTCTTACATTAAATTGCTTCAATTCAGCTGGCTTATGTTATTTATTTTGTTTCTTTGGTCTGTTTTTTCAACGGGCTAGTATTTTCTTAAATTAATAATTAGTTAACTAATTATTAATAACTAATCAACGGCGGTTTATTAAGCGGCGGAAAATCTTGATTAATTATGGTTAAAAAATTTGTAATGACATTTTTTCTTGTCATTACAATTTTCTTTTTCATTTTTATTAATAAGCAGTCACTCATGTCTCAATAGTTTTGAATAAGGGAATGCATTACGCGCTGCGCGACCGCCTCCGCCCGTTAGCCGCGGGCCCATGAGCAGGCTGGTGTCCAACAGCGAGGAGCTGTTCCTTGATAGTCACGAGTTTCACTTCAAAACAAGTTCTTGAAATAATTTATATTGATTTATGAAGTTTAAGACAACTGTGAATCTGTCTAGAAAGCTAGTCGTCCCTAGCCAGACCTTATTACCCTCCTGCGAGTGGTCGTGATGTGCACCATTAATTGTATCGATATTCTTTTCATTTATATTTTCTTAGATGCAAATGTGAAGTAGCTACTAGCTGAGAAATTAACTTTTTGTTATGTTGGTTGTGATTTTTTTATTTACCAAACATGTTAATGACTTTCCTTTTTACTAAAAAGATCATGTAATTTTTCAAGTAGAGAGTTGTAGTGTAAGCGTCTGTCAGCTAGTCGCTGCTCGTGTTGAGGATCAAACTGAAACCAAATTGTTACGATTTAAAAGTGTTGAATACTATGATTGAAAATTAATGAGTAAATAATGCACTGCGTTATTTACTTACTAATTTTGAAACGATAATGGTTTCATATGTTTTTCAAATAATGAATTATTGTCAAAGATACGAATGTTTTTGCGCGATGATACCGATTATCCGTATGAGCGAGGACCGCAGGTGTTCCGCCCTAATCTAGCAAAGCGCGACTCCCTCGAGGGACTTTCTTGACCTTCGCCCCTGAATACCTCTAAAATTTGATTTGTAATTATCATATACATGTTTTAACAAAATGCCTTTTTATGTACGGAAATTACATGATAAAAAAATACATTAGTTTCTGTTGTAAGTTCCTACACAGAGCCGTTGCGTTAGGCTGAATATCGCCGTGCAGCGTGTTGGGACACCGTACGACGTGCCACGACACCACGCGACACGTGTCCACGGTCGTTATCTATTAACTGCCGATTATTGTAGTTTGTTCTGCAGATGCGATGCTTTATAAATGCGGGACATGATGAAACTTATCTTACGTTTGTTTTAGCGACCAAATCTAATTGTTATAGATAGTTAATTGCTTTTATTTATTACTCAGCGCTTAGAGCGAGGATCGACGTGGCCGTAGCTCCCTTGTGTACACACACGAGTCGCGGCGCCTCCACTCGCCTGTGCAGGGAGCAGTACGCCCCGCCCCCCACACCTCCAGACTGTTTCTACTTGTAACGAAAATATATATTTTTATTTGAATGTATCTAAGTTATGTCTCCTAAGCAAACACAATGTGTCTAAGACATGGAGTCGATAATTCTTTAAGAGTAAAACTCTAGTAATTGAATAAAGACAAATTCTTTTTTTTTTTTTTCAATTTTGTAGCTTTACTAAAAGTCAAGTATAGTACCATGAAGAACATATTGCTACAGTACAACTCATGTGTCAGTACTAAGTCGTGTGTACAAGTACATGAATGGTGCAGTACTCGGAGCGGTAGCACGGAACAGGCTCTACACGCCCGACGCAGACACTCGTCAGTTTGACGCTCCCGTCGGTGTAAATCTAAGCCAAGTATAGCTTGTATAAGTGTATTAAGTTGTATGTTTAGGGCAAAGTGTAACGCGTGACGCAACACGACCGTGCGCGAAAGTCGCGGACCACTCAGTGATGTGTTGAAGAGCTAACAATTGTGCCGACAGGACCGGGCTGGTGCGCACGCACACGGGCGTGCACTTGTAGTGTGTGAGGCCTCAGCTCAACACTCAACACTGTGTACAGTCAGCATTCAATATGTTTCCTTATTTTGTGACTAAATAAAAAAATAATTTTAAGGTATTCATCCTTTTGTATCGTACTATACAGTTGTGCATACAATTATGTACATACCGAATATGTATTTGGTTGCACAGGTTATAAAATAAATGTAGGTACAGTGAAGATTTGTAGAAAAATGTGTCAAATTGTTTATGTATAAAACTCGTTAAGGAATTGTGTTCGCTGACTGCGCCTGTTGATGTACGTAGTCATCCGCTTTCGATACATTTATACTAATTTTCTGTTCAAATCATTTAATAACAGAAAGCTAATAAAAATAAATTATTAATTTCTTTTATGACTTTGAATATCATAGTTCCCTGTGTCCGCGAGGACGGACCATAAGTCCGTGACTTTGAAAAGAAGAAACTTCTCTTTTCGGCAATTTGCATAGGCTCCTTTCAGAGGTTGCGACCTTTTCAACCCTTCTATTTTTGTGTCAAACCCTGACGTCAAGACCTGTTTTTAGGGTTTAAAAAAATAATAGTTTAACCTCTTCATTGGAAGATAATCTTAGTCCATCAGGCCTTTTTTTTGGTAAGAAAACGAATTCGCATAGGGGTAAAGCTTGAATCTTGCGAATATGGAGGATATGGCAATAATTCCCATTGTAATTCGACACGTTTTAAAGTCGCGACTGCTGACGAATGCAGAGAGCCGCCAACTTATAGAGGATCAACGGCGTAGACAAACTCTCTTGTAGATGTAGCGGTCCCCGGGACACTCCGTGTTAGAGGCGAGGAAAGTTGACTTGTCTAAGTTGACCAGCAGCCACTGTTTTATATGCCATTAATAAACTAGTGTAGTTCAAAAATCTTTCGTCAAAAAGAAGCTATTTGCTACCAAAATCAACTTGTGAAAGTCGCGATGAAGCTGCTGGTTTCTCCTTGAAGAAAGTAATGAAATCTCTAAAAAAAAAATAGAAGCTAAGTCCAAGGTTCTTAATTGCGATCAATTTTATTGTGAAGTTGTTGTCGATGTGCCAACAAGTAAACGTACATATAATGTGGAGAATAAAGCTTAAGCTCTTATGTTAGTCCAGGTTTAGAATATAGAATTTACGCTTTTTTTTGTCTAGACCTAACTGAAATAATACCTGACGAAAAGGAGGGGTGCCTACCTGTTTAATTTAAGGTATTGTCGCGCTCTCGCTGGAAGTAGGCGGGTAAAATATTAAATAAATATATACCTAGTACAATGCATTGGGCCACAATACCTCTATTAATGAAATCCAATCACGTCACATCATAATTATTTACCATCACAAGCGATAAAATATTATGTTTTATAACAAAAGACGTTGTATGCTTGTACCTGCACCAAGTATGGCGGGCTACTTCTGTTTATCCCTGTTAATAAATGTATAGCCTTCAACGGTAGTGGGGAGAGCGCTTGCGGCCAGCGCGTGCAACGAGCGTAGTCAACAAACCAGTTGGACATGCACAAGCGAGCGCCCAGCGCCGCTCGTATCTGTGACGGTTCACAATTTACTTTTGCTGGCCGCAGTCAGTGTGCCGAGTGGTGATCGAGTGAAATTCTTCTTTCGGGTTTTGGATCTCACTTTATTGACATAACTTACTAAGGTCAGTGAGATTGTTTGTGTTAGTGGTTATTGCTCGGATACTATGTAACTGTACCCAATTGTACACGTCCGCGCACGGCTTACGCGTATCGAGTTTTATGTTAATCAGTTTGTCACAAAGTGCGCCAAGAATTGACAAGGTGTACCTATCTAGGTACATATACAACATAGGATAGAATCTGCTCCTTTTTTGAGTATAAAAAATAAAGAGTTATTTAGTGTTTTCTATTATTATTAAGTTAAGTAAAATTACTACGAGTTTGTGCTCGACTATTATTCGACTATTACTACTATCAAACTATTTGGAATAATAACTAATGCTAATTTACTACACATACCCTTCAAACAATACTCTGATTGTAAATCGATGTTTACATGGTGAAGAAATGCTCAATAATAAACTAATACTCAATAGTAAATTATATAAACAAAAAATAGATACTTAGTAAAAACGTAGCCTAATGGTTCGCTTTTATCATATTCTTAGGATTTTTCAGAAACTCAATAATAATTTTGTAAATGTAATTATTCATTTAAAAAGGCTCTATAAGATTACTTTGATGTTGAAAGTTACAACGCCCGAAAGAAAACTTGTTCAAAAAAAATACTAAAGTTTAATACTTTAATAATATAATAAAAACTATTAAAAAAACAAAGTTGTAGGCAATTTATTCTGCTACAAAAAAGGTTTACAATTTTTTTCTGTAGGGAAAATCCTTTGGAGCTCCACTTAACTTAAATAAGTTAAACTTAAGTTTATACTGATGCACATTAAGAAGAATAAAATTGCGTCTCCTGAAAAACGCAACTCCCAATGTAACCTTTCAATGGACATAGATGTTAAAAAGTTCTCCTGACTGTTCCAGTCCACCACACGTGTGCGCATGAGATCACAGCTGCGAAGTTGTTAAAAAGTTCTCCTGACTGTTCCAGTCCACCACACGTGTGCGCATGAGATCACAGCTGCGAAGTTGTTAAAAAGTTCTCCTGACTGTTTCAGTCCACCACACGTGTGCGCATGAGATCACAGCTGCGAAGTTGTTAAAAAGTTCTCCTGACTGTTCCAGTCCACCACACGTGTGCGCATGAGATCACAGCTATTATAACACCGTTGTGTGGCGCCAGTATTTATCAATTTTTAATGGTGGATATTTAATAAGAAAGAATCTAAAATTCAATATATCAATCAAAATATTGCACTAGAAGGTTAAAAATAAACTTAATTGCTTGAAATATATGGCAGCGTGTGTGGTCATAAGAGCTGCGTTTCTAAGGATTTGTTTACCTATATAACTTTGCACCTTATATTTGTTTGCGAGACCCAACAGATGGCCATATGTGAATGTAGTGCAACTCCAGTAACATGACCTGCCTGTGTGCGTGCTCATAACCTCCTTCTGTAGTCTGTCAACAAGTAGAAGTAGTATACGAAACATAACTATGTACGTATAACGCCGGCAGAAACAGTTAGCTACATTCCGTATTCTCTTTATTGGGTCAACGCTTAATGGATGGCCCGAGATGTTCAAATAACGCATCCGTTTAGTATCACACTTTAGATAAATAACACTTGTTGTCGCCGCAACAGTCATAGAGCATGCTGCAGGTCGCAGCTGGCTGTTCAATACCTTGACGAGTCCGTGTCGGGAGAACGTGTCGTAGCCCGCGAGCCTCGTGTTGTGCTGCGCCTTGAACTTAGCGCTCGCTCACGTCGCCGCGAGTTGGGCAACGCTCTGCCGCCTGCGCTCACAACCTATGAAACATTTTACGCGCTGTACAGCTGCGGCGGGTGCAGACTCCTAACTCCGGGGGCCACTTAGAAAGTAGCTACGAATTAGTATGAGTATAAGTATGTATTACTGCAAACTAAGTATAAGTATATTTTTTGGTTTGGCCGTGAAATGTATTAATACCCTGCTATCGGTCCTGGGTTGGATCCGATAGGGTCTGTGGATTCACGGATGAACGGAATACCCACTAAACTAACACTGTGATCCTAACGACGGATCTATTGGTAATGGACAGGGCATCTCAGCGAGAGACCGCTCCCCCATATGGGCCCGGACTCCTCCATCAGGTGGGTGTTGGTACGACAAGCTTCTTTAGTGCCGAGTAAGTTCTTTAGTGTCGCAAAAACCTCCACTAGTACCCTCAGTGCTGGCTTAGGTGAGGTGCCATGGAACTACAAATCATCCGAACACCTCGACAGCAAGTCAGTCCCCTAAGGGACCGACGCCTACACCTAGAAAATGTTGCCCCACACCACAGGATAAGCCCACACTCTTTGGGACCCACACCTTTTGGGCCCACACCCAATGGGGTGAGGTTCCCATCCTCGCCTCTTCCCCCTTGCGCATCTCACTACTTATAAGAGGAGTAAAAAAAAACTACTTAGAAGAGGGGGAGGCCCCTTCTGCTCCTTTGCCCCCCCTTCTTATAAGAGGGATACAAAAACTAGCTCCCTCGGTTCAATTGGCTTCGCCTGGATTTACTCCAGGCTACTGAGCCCCACTGCCACGAGAAGGCTTGAACCCTAGTGGAGAATATTCTTCTCGTACATCGTCGTAGATCAGCCCCCTCCGACGTCAGCGACGTCCCGTGGCCGTCAGGTTTTCCGGTACCAAAGTTACTTTTTTCAATAGGGAAATCTTTTTTCAGAAGGTCAATAGGGATCAAATAGATAATTAAATATGAGCTATGGTGATCTAGCGGGCGGCCTCGAGTTCGCGGTGCACGCCTGCAGCCTCTGGTCGGCGTCAGTTGTGTGCGCTCGCTCGTTACTCGGCATCCATGACACCAGCGTCACCTTCGTTTGCTATTGCTCTCGGTCACTGCGCAGCAGGCTCACAATTTACATATTTATCAAATACGAAGATTCTGTATCTGATCGAAAGGGATCTCGTTACTCACGTTCCGTAGTGCCGCACCAACGGGACCAGGGGCCCGAACCACAACTCGACATGATGGCCGGTGATAGTGAGGCACTCGTGGTGCAGCGTAGAACAACCTCTACAGTGAAGAGGTTTGTCCACTTAAATAAATAATTAGGTAATATTTATAATTGCCATCTGAACGCACGTATCTGCGCATGTATCACGTAACTGCCTGTGACGCACCTGTGCTATGTCAGCACCTTGACCTGCACGCGACTTACGAAGTAACAACATATCGGGTGCCGATTTTGCCACTAGTCGTGTCACTGTCACCAGTACATTGTGAGTGCGTAATGACGTCATGACGTCACGGGGCTGACCTATCGACGAAGCTGGGATCATGATAGGTACATGTTCCGACGCGCCTGCGTACCCATGGCTAGGCGGATGTTTATATCTTTATGTACATAACAGGTACGGTATAAAATTAATATTTTTCTTAGTAGTCGGAGGTCAGAGTACTATAATGTGCATGGTACCTGTATTGGTATTCTGTAAGAGGTAATGCCGTGCTTGACTGCAGCTTAACTGGGCCGCTACGACCGGAGAGTAGGTAACTGGCGCTCACGGCGTAGAGCGATTATACTGTCGCGTTTTCTCTGACTCGTGAGTACCCGTTTGCCCACTGGAGGGGAGGAGGTAATCTGCATGACAGTAGTGTGGATGTCTATGGGTGTCGGTAGCCGATAAAGGAGAGGCTATGCTGTCACGAGTTGTCACGAGTTTTGAGTTTTTGTTGTGTGGTCCCTGAAGGGAAGATGGCAAGGCGGATGACACATCTGTGTTTATTGCTGTCCCTTGTCATCCAAAAGTTCTTACTTTGGCATTTATACGTTAAAAAAAAGTTATGATACTGGACTAAATATAGATAACTTGGCGGTAGTTTAACAAATTTTTGACAATCTATTTCGTACAATTCACCTAACTAAGTCCCACAAGAGTGTGTGTCTGGTAGTCGTCGCTTCCTACAACAGGACGCTAATGATGTTCTCACATATGTAATAGTTTAAATATATACTTATTAATAAATATTTAAAATAGGGTCCTACAGAAATGTGCTACAAAGACTATGAACGAAGAAACAAACATAAAGATACTCATTGGAGGTAAGAAAAATATGTCCTAGCCATCGAGATATTGTGTAGTTTTGTTAAAGATTTAAGCGATAGTGAAACATGTTTCGGAAGTAAATATCTAAATATAAAGTGAATGAATGTATACAAATAATATTTGGTCTTAGAACTCCAATAAACAGAACTTTGTGGTGAATTTATTAGCAACAAGCGAGCAGAGCTGGTGTCCCGTGATATTGTCTGCGTGGAGCCGTCAAATATTACAGTACTGTTGTTTATCATGTTGCATAGTTGTACTTATATTTTGTATTAAATAATTAAACGGTTTCACAGAGTCGCCATGGCCATGGGCGGCGCCATGGACTCGTGCGGGCGCTGCATGAAGTTCAGTCTCATCGTAATAAATGTCATCGCCTTCGTGAGTATTCCATGTTCACGTATATGTGAGTGCTAACTCTATCGTAGTCGTAGTTGTTATCCTGAGTCCCACCGAGGTGGAGAGGTGAGTACGAAAGAGCGGTCGCCTGGTCGTCGAGTGCTCTCTGTGTGGTGTTGTGGCTGGTGCGCGGTCCGCTGATGAGGCTCCGCGGGTTAAAGCAACCTTCGGTACAATGGCCACTACTTGCTGCTGACTTAACATTATAGTATGAACTTCACCCAATTTAGTGTCACAACTTTAATAAAATATGGGCACCGCGTGATACCGATAGAAGCTCGTGCGATGAACGTCACAGACATTGGGCGCGTCAGTTGTACGGGCCATTAGCGGCCGCCCAGTCTAGGAAAGCCTATGAGTAAGTAAAGTAGTAAGATTTACAGAGACAATTTGGGCAATTTTCTTACGTCACCGATGAGTGCACTTAAGTTATAGAAAAAATTAGACATCTTTATTTCAATTTGTATTTTCGAATTTCAGCTGGGCGGTGTGATCGCGTTCGCAGTGGGCATCTGTATTCTCGTGTCGCAGTCGTTCTCGAGCACGCTGCTCAGCAACAACATGTACATCGGCTCCGTGGCAGTGGTGGTGGCCACGGGAGCCGCTATCATGGTCCTGGCGCTGCTCGGCTGCTGCGGTGCGGCCAGGGAGGTCAAGTGCATGTTGCTTACCGTGAGGGAAATTCACTAGTAGCTAAACTGTAGTCTAGATATCGCTAGAAATTAAATAAGAAAATCCAATCAAGTAGGAAAATAGTGCCCTAACCAGTTACTGCCTTGCCTATCTTATCCAACACTCATGACTTGCCAGTAGCAGACTAGACTGCTGTCTGTGCTACTCATTAGGATTTATTACACTGAAAAAAAATATTGGCTCACTTTCAAAGTTTTTGCAATATATGCGTAGCTCTCCTTCACTCCGACGCGCCCGCGGGCCATGGGCTGAAGGAGGCGACGTTCGTGCATTTTCATTTTTCACCGACGTGAAGGTGCTAACGGATAGTTAAATTGTTTTTTGGATTTTTTAACATAAAAAACTCCTCCCTTAAAATGGTTTCATTAACATTGCTTCAAGTTATTCTTCGTAGACGAAGCTACCGGATTGATCATCCTCTGTGGCGAAGAGCTGCCAGCGAGGCGAAGCCTGGAGGTGGAAGTGAATGGTGGGTGGCGGGAACGTTAGAGTTTGTACCGTGCTGTTAACTCCGTCGTGTTGATGATTTCAGTACTACATCCTGGTGTTCATTATATTCGTGGTGATGCTAGTCGGCGGCAGCTTGCTGTTCGTGTTCCGACACAAGGTGCTGAGTTCCCTGGAGCGGGAGCTGTACGCGGCCTTACCCTATTACGGCCAGAAGCACGAGTACACGGTGGCGTGGGACGAGACGCAGTCCAACCTGCAGTGCTGCGGCGTCAAGAGCTACAAGGACTGGAACGACAATATCCCGGAGAGCTGCTGTCGGGAAATATACCCTGGGAAGGTATGAGGACACTCAGAACGTCAGCTAGTAGCTGACTACCCGTTATAGTCACACAAGCGCGCTTGATAGCATACAGTAATGTAGCGTTGTGTGCTTAGCCGGATACTCCGCCTTTCACTCCTGCCTATGCCTGCCCTGCCGGCTGTCTCCAGGCAGTATCTCGTTCATCAGGACGAACGTATCTATAACTCGTTCAATTAGTTAAGCTCGATGTATACGTATAAGATACATCGAGTTAACCAGTTGCACGAGTACTAGTGACATATAGTAATATGTATGCGCGTCCTTCGGCAGAGAGCTGAGTGCAAGTACTCTCCGAACCCCTACAACATATACACCGAGGGCTGCCTGACGCGCGTCTCGGAGCTGCTGCGGACCAACTCCGTGTATGTGGGGGCGGTGGCCATCGTGCTCGCCATCATTATGGTAACTAAGAAACATTGTCTAATCATCTCAATCATTGAGTTGGGTAACTTTGATTTATTCAGACGCAGGGGAAGTAGTGAGAAACGACGAGGTAATTTTCACTTTGCTAATTTTACCTTGCGGCGCATATACTTCATAAAACTTATGTACGTCTTTAGATATTTGAAGAAAAGGAAATACGACACTAGTGATCGCCCAGTGATCGAAATTCCAAACTAATTCTAAAGCTGTACAACTTTTTCGTCAAATAATGAAAAGTCAAATTATTGTGTTTTGCACGAGTGAAGGTTGTGTTGTCCCGCATTGTGTATATTTTTATAATTTCATTAAAATGCAATGCATATACTCGTAATGGCTTTCTACACATCTTCTCCGTAATATAATCTTCAACTGCAGCAAATTTAAAAAATTTCTATTCGTGCAATTCTTAAAAAAAAAAAGCAATTTTTGTTCTTTGAATGCCTAAAGGCTACATAACGGAGGAGTAATGAATATCAACTTACACAGCTTACTCCTCGATCGCTCGAGCAGAAATTAACCGCTCGTTAAGAGCCCGTACTGGTACAGGTACAGGCAGGTACAGGCTCCTGGTATTAGTAGCGTAGGATTCCTGATACAATTTCCATCATTTATTATTAAGAAACTGATTTTTCGTGAGTAGCTTCCTTTTGACAAGACGCCCAACATTATTCCTTACAGTAATGTTGGTAGATGACAGCTTAATAGGGGCAATGATAAAATATGTTAATTGGAATTTTAAAAATGTATTACTAAACGAATTTCTATTTGTTAATAATCAAGATAATTATCTAAATAATATTAAAAACCTATAAAACATAAGGTTTTGTTAGGTTGGAAACTCCAATATGTATCATAAAAAAGGTCATGAAAAATAATCACTAATCAGCTGTTTTTTTATTGTACAGGTAGCATTTACATAGCTTAACACTCACAGCTATGTAAATGTTAGCTGTGTACATTGCGTCGTGGGTCAATCATTCCAGCAGTTGTATGGGCGCCCATATCGTCCATTTCAGCGATAAAAATCTATCGTATGAACAGGACCTTACAATTTACACTAAGTTTGTTTGGGTTTGCATCAAGTTAGACACTGTCAAAACAGTTACTAAAATCATGTTAAAGTGAAATAGCTTTTTTGTGTGCTTACAGATATTGGCGCTGATATTCTCGTGTGGACTTTTTGTGAAAATACAATGATGTGTGCTGTGTATCACTCGCTGATGATTATCGTGATGTTGTACGGTATAAATTAGATGTAAATGATATGACTGCAAATGATGTAACGCATAATGTTTTGATTGGTTAATATTAATTGTGCATTGCATTTTTTAATTTATAAATGTAGGTACCTATGCGTCTGTTTTGAATAAAATTGTGAAAAAACGTGTGTAGTTGTCATTTTCAATTCACAGCGTCTAGAGTTAATGCTAACGGAAGTTAATTTAGAAGATGTTGTTTTTTGGGATGGTTCAAGCTTCTATGAAATACATAACATTAATAATAGGCGAATATTAATAATAATCGCAGTCCTAGTGTCCTACTTGTAGATTTTATAACTGAATAAGGGACTAAGTTATAAATGTGTAACAGTATGCACAACACATTCAGTAATATTTATTAAGATACACTACTGACATATTATCATGTCTCAATAAGATCCAACATAGTCTTAAAAAATAAAAATAAATAAAAATAAAAGTAGTAAAATTTAATAAACAATAAAAAACACAAAAATATTAAAATCTTCTTTTTTGGTTTTCATTTAGTTCCTTTTCCTTTTTCTTGTGTATCGTTACTTTTTCCGGGGTGGAAATTGAATAGTGTTAGGTTTTCCTTCCCTGTAGTGTCCCCCACGCGTGACCCAGCCGCAGGAGCGAACGTGCACGGGCGACGCGGGAGAGCCCAGCGGCAGCCCCAGGGCACTGATGCGCTCCAGCGCTTCCGCGGGGCCCCCTATTATCTGTAAGGTACATCCATTATACGAGAATTTTGTATTTATATATTTTAACAGATACAACAATGCCCGAGTAGGTTCTTTTCAAAATTTCATTGTTCCATTTTATAGAATCGACTTCTTTATTTTTGTTTGTGTTTGTGTTTGTCAGTCGCGGGCATCACACTTCTTCGATTCTGGAAAAAGTAGTTCATAATTCCTTTCATTGAAGGTTTTTCAGGCATCAGGTGTTCAAGTTTTTTAAATAAATTACACCCTATATTGCCTAGGCTTGTGAGATATCCCCACCATGGTTCAAGCCTTATCGTGGCAGTGGGGCTTAGTAGCCTGGGGTGAACCCAGGCGTAGCCAATTGAACCGAGGGGGATCTTTACACCCCTCTTATAAGAAAAGGGGGCTAAAAGATCAGGAGAAGGAATCGCCCTCGGTACCAAGAAGAGGAGACCTAAGAGCAACAGGAGGCCCCAACGGAGCAAGGAACGAGGATGGGAACCTCACCCCACTGCACTGTCCCAAAGTTGGTGGGGTTGTCCTGCAATGCCGGGCAATCCCATCTGTGGAGGTGGAGTTGGTCCTTTAGGGGCTGACTAGCCGTCGAGGTGCCCTGATGATTGTTGTTCCGGGTCACCTAGGGCGGCACTGATGGCACTGATATCATGTGCCGCGAGTCCCATACACCACTGGACCCCACCCAGGGCCGGTGAAGGCGCGTAAATGCGTTTCCCCGCGTCAGCAAAAAAAAAAAGGTTGGGACATATATAACAAAAATGGTTGCATACAAATCCTATTGTTACAAATTCCCTTGGAAAAGAAATATTTGAAAAACATTTAATATAAAGACACACTTTATTATATGTATATATTTATAGATTATAAAAGTTTGTATGAATGGGTATTTGTAGCTCAATCGCGCCAAAACTACTGAATGGATTCCCATGAAGTTTGACAATGTACAAGCTTGTGCACTAGAAAAACACAATGTATAGAAATAATAGCTTTTGCACGTGGTTTGGTGGTTTGACAGTGACACAACACAGGTTGTCTGATGTATCGTGATCACGTAACTGCCAACCCGAGCCTGTTCTAATCGCTGGTTGTAGAGGCCACGTAGCACACCGTCTCGCAGCTCGCCTCCAGCAACGGGCGAGGCGGTCGCGGGTCTCTACTATTGACATATAAATTATCCGATATATTAGAACATGTGCATGCTACAGCCTACAGAGCATAGGGCCCAGTATACAGGCTAGCCTCTACATTACAGCGCATTACATATTGTACAACGAAAAGTAAATGAACGTTGAATAAATAATCAACATTACATCCGCGACTCATGCCCGACCGATCATTCGGGCGAGTTTCGGCAAAAAGCGGGTTTTGGTTAAGTTTCGGCTTCGGTGGTAAACCTGCCGAAACTACGACCGAAACCGAAACTAAATTCGGGAGTTCTTGCGCTGTGTTCTGTCGTTGCATTCCATCGAATCGACGAAAACATTGTGGACCGGCTGGTGTTTGGTGGTGGTGATGATTTTGTTTAGATGTTTTGTGAATTTTTATTCGTTTTGTTTTATTTAAAATTTATAAATATTTCAAGAACAATATTATAGTGTGTTAAAAAAACACTAACTTGATGTGCAATAATTACGAGGGTGGATCTAAAAGTTCATGGCCTAACCTACATGGAGCTATGGCATCTTTTTAAATCTACCGTCATTTGTTAGTCATATTGATCTATCAGTTTTATTCCGATACTGCACAATATAAATTTTTTGTAATTATTTGTTTGGAGCAATCTGACGCAATATTCAATAATGGAGAAAATTGAACACCGTTCAGTCATTAAGTACCTCAATAAAAAAGGCCTATCACCAAAAGACATCCATCAAGATATGGTGAGCACTTTGGGGGAGTCTGCTCCATCGTATTTCAGTGTCAAGAAGTGGGTAGCTGAGTTTAAGCGCGGTCGTGAGGGCATTAAAGGTGATCCTAGGAGTGGAAGGCCTACATCCTCTACCACGAAAGAAAACATCGATAAAATTTGTGATCTCGTACTGGGTGACCGACGTTTGACCATTGGTAAGATAGCTGAGATAACAAACATTAGTTATGGCCGGGTGCAACACATAATAACGGAAGAGTTGTGGCTCCATAAGGTTTCTGCTCGCTGGGTCCCGAGGTTGCTTTCAGCTGAACAAAAACGTGTTCGATACACAATTTCGGGAGATTGTTTGGAACTTTTTGAGACTGATCCCGAGGACTTTTTGTCTAGATTTGTTACCATGGATGAAAGCTGGGTTCACCACCATACACCTGAATCAAAGCAACAATCCAAACAGCGGAAAAGATCAGACTCTCCTACACCGAAAAAGGCTAAATTCGTATTGTCGACTAACAAAGTCATGGCTTCTGTTTTTTGGGATGCGAAGGGCAATATTTTTGTAGATTATTTACCGAAAGGTCAAACTATACATTCTAGTTATTATTGTACCTTTTACCTTTTACGAGGTCTCCGGGAAGAAATAAAAAAAAAGGCCGGGAATGTTGCGTAAGAAAGGTTTGTTTCATCAAAACAATGCACGTGTTCACACTTCGGTTGAAACAATGTCTGTAATCCATGATTGTGGCTAGGAATTGCTGCCCCACCCACCTTATTCGCCAGATTTAGTCCCCTAGGATTATCATTTATTTCCAAATCTAAAAAAACATTTGGGTGGCTGGTAATTTTCGACCAAAGATGAGGTGATAGTCGCAGTAAACGATTATTTCGCCGACCTTCCGGAATCTTTTATTTTCGAGGGGATAAACAAGTTGCAGGTCAGGTGGAAGAAGTGTGTTGAACTAGATGGATACTATGTCGAAAAATAAAAATAAATTTAGATCCACTTTTCTTTCATTTTCTTGGTCGGGCTTAGAACTTTTAGATCCACCCTTGTATAATAGAATCATGTAAAAAAAATGTTTAGAAAAAAGCCTTAACATTTTATTGATTAGTTAATTTAACTTCATAATGTTACATTCAAACAAACATTAGTTAGGTACTTGGTAGTATAGTTCTCTAGTGGTGTTAATATTATGAATTCAGAGTTACAAATTTCATTTTAATACCTACTTATCACTAAGATATAACTTTAATTGGATATTTAGGTAATTGTAAGTAGGTGGGTAGGTTACGTACCTTAGTGTTTATTTTTTAATGTGAAATTAACACTTATACATAAATAGGTGAATACGTTTTTATATCTATTCACCTACTAAAAACTACTAACAGACACCTATCCATTAGGTAAATTAATGTTTTATTATTGTTTCTCGATTTAAACTACCATCAGACTTAATCGAGAGGTTCTTCATTGTTCCTAAGACACAATTTTTTTTTCTCTAAAATGTAGAGTTGTTATCTTGATTATCGAGCAGCCAAAATGTCGTAGACTGGGTATCTATTTGATTTAGAGATAAAAATATAAAGAGCGATAAAGAAACGAGTGTGCTTTAGGTCACACGACCGAAGTAAAACTTCTTTAGTAATACTAAACGTAACTGTAAGTAAGAAGAAGTAGCATGCTGCATACGCCGGTGTTATGTGAGTGAAATACCTCTCTCATAGCACCGGCGTAAAGTGACAGCTCCGCTGTTGTGATTCGAGCGGTTGGTGCGAAACCCATTGGAGGGGAGGAGGAAAGAAGGACAAAGTATTTGTATAACTATTATGCTGATGTTTGTCATACTACTGACGCCCGTCAGTAGTTAACCAAAAGGCTACTACTACTGCTCTTTTGTCCTCCTATAATATAAAAAACTGGCGATGAGGGAAGAAAATGTGTCGCAAATCTCTTTCTCTCTTGCCTACACTGTGATATGCTTAACTTCCTCTACTAGCTCTAAGAGCTCTAACAGCCTCTAGCTCTACTAGCAATCCAAGCTCCACAAGCTCTACCAGCTCTACAAGCACTACTAGCTCTACCAGCTTTAAGAGCTCCACTAGCTCTCCTAGCTCTACGAGATCTACGAGTTCTATCAGCTCTACTAGCTCCACCAGCTCTACCAGCTCTACCAGCTCCACCAGCTCTACCAGCTCTACTAGCTCTAACAGCTTTACTAGTTCTCCCGGTTCTAGAAAATCTACCAGCTCTACGAGCTTTACCAGCTCTACAAGCTCTACGAGCTTTACCAGCTCTACAAGCTTTACCAGCTCTACTAGCTCTCTAGGGGGTCTACCACCTCTACGATAGACTACCAGCTAACACTGACCCTGCCGAAGACCACGTGCTTGCCGTCGAACTGCGGCAGCGGCTTGAATATGATGTTGAACTGGCCACACACTTCGTTGTCGGGCGTGACGGCCATGGACAGTACCCCTGGTGAAACTAGTGGCTAATGAGAGGTAGGGCCTTGTCGCGCTGTAAGAGAGTGCTATCGGCGTATGTTTGGCAGTAGTGTCGCGACGGCCATGACAGTATCTCTCGTGAAACTAGTGGATCATTAGAGGTAGGGCCTTGTCGCGTCGTAGGAGTGTGCTATCGGCGTATGGTTCTAAGTAGTGTCGCGACGGCAATCAACAGTATCCCTGGTGAAATTAGTGGATCATTAGAGGTTGGGCCTTGTCGCGTTGTAGGAGAGTGCTATCGGCGTATGGTTCTAAGTAGTGTCGCGACGGCCATGGACAGTGTCCCTGGTGAAACTAGTGGATCATTAGAGGTAGGGCCTTGTCGCGTTGTAGGAGAGTGCTATCGGCGCATGGTTCTAAGTAGTGTCGCGACGGCAATCAACAGTATCCCTGGTGAAATTAGTGGACCATTAGAGGTAGGGCCTTGTCGCGTTGTAGGGGAGGGCTATCAGCATCGTGTTTTCGATAGCGTCATGACGTCCATGCACAGTACCCTATATAAGACGTTCGCACGAGACAGGCCAACGTACATGAATTACAGTACATGTACAAGTACGCCGTACACGGATGTTTAGTAGCGTACTTGTTTACGTCCAATGCCACGACCAATTTACTGTGTAATGAAATAAAAAAATAACTCATGTAACGATGGACGTTACCTGGGGTTAACAGCAACCGTTGACACTATTAATGTTACCTCGTACATTGTTTGAGACTGTATCGCTCTCCTGTGCTCCATCTGTCGGTGAGGCAAGTAGCAGCCGAACCATTGTCATTCGTCACCTCAGCGTCGCGGCACTATAAATGTTACCTGGTACAGAGTGCTTGAGACTGTAGCTCTCTGCTCCCATGTACTCCATCTGTCGGTGAGGCAAGTAGCAGCCGAAACATTGTCATTCGTCACCTCAGCGTCGCGGCACTATAAATGTTACCTGGTACAGAGTGCTTGAGACTGTAGCTCTCTGCTCCCATGTACTCCATCTGTCGGTGAGGCAAGTAGCAGCCGAACCATTGTCATTCGTCACCTCAGCGTCGCGGCACTATAAATGTTACCTGGTACAGAGTGCTTGAGACTGTAGCTCTCTGCTCCCATGTACTCCTTCTGTCCGTCTGGCAAGTAGCAGCCAAAACCGTTGTCCTTCGACACATCACCGCCACGGCAATATAAATTCGGAACAATTCTGAATAGAACATGTTACTTAAACAAAATGTTTTCACATTAGATGTTGACATACAAAACGTTTGTCAGTCACTAGTGTACTCATGTCCCTTGCCCTTAACTCGAGCACCGTACGATGATTAGGTATGAAGATTTTTGTCTTCGTGTGTGTGTTTGTTTGTGTCACTTTTATGTCTTGTTTCTTCTCTGCGAAATATTGCTAATTTTGGCACAGATCATCTCTGGACGCTTGGAACCGTATAGGTGATTAGATTATGTTGACAGATTGACCAAAGGTGAGATATAATGTAGAAAACTAGATTTCACACCCTTTCGAGAGTTAGTAGTAGATCGGCGTGGCTTTAACGGGTACCGGGCTAGTACCACGCTAACTGTCCCGTCCAGAACTACACAACTGGCGGACGACTGTTGAGCTTATACCATATTATTAATTAACGTGTGAACAGAACTAACCTGAACAGCCGTGTCCTCATATAAGCATGACCTTGGGCATCACCTTTTATCAAACTCAGGAATAATTGACAAGTTTTAGGGACTAGATCTGTGAATAACTCTATGGTGACTTTTCCTATTTTCGAACCGCCTACTACCCATATTTCCATTGAAACCCTACAATAAAAAAAAATTAAACATGTAATATTTTGTATATTATGTGACAATACATTCGACAGCATTGGATGGTTAGGTAGTGAGACTACGTGCCAGAACAGTACGCATACATGAGCAGTACACAGCACCAGTACTCGGCATGACCGAGAGGTGCCCACAGCCCACCGCCCGGTGCCCCTCCTTCAAGTGGCACCAGCGCGCGGCATGATCAGGAGGTGCCCACTGTCCACTGCTCGTTTCCTCTCGCTCACGTGACACCGGCGCCTGGCATAACCGGAAGGCGACAACTGTCCATCGCCCGGCTTGCGAAAGTACGGTGGCGGAGTTTTACAAGTATCGTCTTAAAAGTATATATAAAATCTTAAGGTTAAATATAAAATATCTTGTTTGCGGAGATATTTTATAACATTGTCTGGCATTATTTATTTTTACAAATTTTTATTGTTATTGATCGATCTACATCAAATTATTTCTACATTTCTGATTACAAGTGTTAAGCTCAGTACTAGACTGTAGAAGCATGAACGTATTACTTGGGTCTGTACGAATTCATTGGCTTATCAAATGCCGGATCTCTTATGTCCTTGTCGATTTTCCCAGTCTTGAAAAGAATAAACGGCAGGCTATAAAATTAAATATTACATATTATTTTTGATAAGTATTAATAATATCTTTACAATAAAACTACTTTTACGGATTTTATCGCGGTTTATTAAATTATTTATGTAGCACGACGTTTCAGAAGCTTTACAGCAACCATGGTCACGGGTGGACTGAGATGCCAGATATCCTGATGTACCAAGCTTTTAAAAGTACCCGAAGAATTATAATTTTAGTTGTTCCGATTAACGCAAACAGTACTCATTATATCTTGCTGTCTTGAGGTGTTATGTATACTTTTTGATTTGATTATGTTGACCACTGGATCCCAAGCAGAGGAATTATCGGCGATATGAAACACCGACGTGTTACAAAATCTGCGGTCTGTGAGCATGCTGAAGTTGGCCCCTGCCATTACATTAGATTTGATAAAGCACAAATCCTCACTAGGGAACACCGATTCCTTCCAAGGATGATCCGTGAGGCTATTGAAATTAAAAAAACATCTAAATTTCAATAGAGAAAATGTCTGGGTTCTTCCCTCTCCTTGGGATCCAGTGGTGAACATAATCAAATCAAGAAGTAAACAACACAAGCACAATAAGCAAGATATAATAAGTACTGTTTGTGTTAATCGGAACAACTAAAATTATAATTCTTCGAGTACTTTTAAAAACTTAGTACATCAGGACATCTGTCATCTCAGTTCACCCGTGACCATGGTTGCTGTAATGCTTCTGAAACGTCGGGCTACATAAATAATTTGATAAACCGCGATAAAATCCGTAAAAGTAGATGTATTGTAATGACTAACATTCGTGTAAACTTAAGACATTAATAATATCTTCTTAGTTTCTTATATTTAATTTGGTGACCTGGGTTTTAAAGCTCCTTACGGACTTGAAGCGCGGTAAGCATTGAATTTATTTTCAACGGACATGGCATGCTCTTTTTGATGTAGCGCCACGCTGCATTCTTTTAAATTAGCAGCTGAATTGGGCCGGCGCGATCTTTCACTTACATGACTCCGACGCAAAGTGGCGCAACTCTTGTTGTTGTTGCGTTTCGTTTGATTTGTGAGAGCTCTGGTTGGCTCAAGCCCTCCATCTCCTGTCAACACAATGTTTTAAAAGACTACCCCATGGTGGTACCAATATCATTGATGCCGGAGAATCCCTCCCTGGACCTGCATGCTCAGGACCTGTACCTGAGTTTGGAAACCTGAGCTGCCCCGCATATTCTGGATGGGAGTAACATGAGCTCATTGACGATACTGCAAGAGGTAAACGCAAGGCCAATCTGAAGGCTCCCCTGCTGCTCTTGTTGTGAATTTCTTCAACACACGGGGATTGCATTCCAACTTAAATGCCGTCCACAACCACCTAGAGACTTAGAAACCGTCTTTGCTCTTTTTGAACGTAACGCAGATATCTTCTCCAATTGAAACATCATACCTCTCGTACCCAAGGTATGAGCTAGTACAATCATCTGTGCGGCATGCTGGAATGTGTGCATACATTGGGGAGGATATCTGCTTTCGTCGCCTCTGTAATCTTGAAGACAGGGATCTCTCCATCATTTTGCTACGCATAGATTGCGACGACTACCCTCGCGTCTATGCTTTTTTTATATTGGATAGGGGGGCAAACAAGTAATCAGAGCCTCTTTACGACTACCAACGCCCACAAACGTCCACATAATTACGAACCGATGCGTTTCTATCCTTCCCCCCTAATGGGCCACCGGCTACTCACAAGCCGCACGAAATGCGACACTAAAGATGTCACATTACGGCGGTATTATGTGAGCTAGAAGTACCTTCCAGGTCGCGCCGGCCCAATTCCCTTGCAAAGGTAGATGTAGTATCCATGCACTATGCACAGCACTACCTCTTCTTTCCTTGCTTGCCTTTCTAGATCCCACAGTGGTAATGCCGAAACTGACCGACTCCTCGAGCACATCGAAAAGGCTACGCATTCCCTTCTAAAACAGATCCCAACCGAAGCGGTAGTGGTTTTTGGCAATTTTAACGCCCATCATCCTGAATGGCTAGACTCACGCATTACCGTTCACGCGGGTAGATCTGTTCCCGACTTTGCCTTAGCATATATTTTAACAGAACTAGTCTCATCTTCCACGCGAATCCCGGACCTCCTGCTGACCTGGTAACTTTCTGGTTTGGAAACCAGAAAGTTACCAGGTTTCTCTCGATGCTCCACTGGGCTCGTCAGATCACTGTCTTGTATACAGGTTGGTGCGAGTTGCCGGCGTGTCTGGCACTATAGGTAAGCAGATTGGGATGGGATGCGCCTCCTCTTTGCATCTTACCCATGGGGACGGATTTGTTTCTCGCTGGATGATCCCAACGCTGTTGCTGATGTGGTGCAGCAAGGAATGGAGCTCTTCATTCCGCGCTCATCGGTACCCATTGCCGGTATATCACAGCCGTGGTTCAATCGCTCTTGCAGACTGGCGTTACGCTGTTACAAAGAGTGCTACCGGTCCAGAGTTTTTGCGTACCAGAAAGAAAAAACCAGCACATTCAAAAAGGAGTACCAGTACACGCTTCCAGGTCCTACAAAAGAATTATTGCTGGGGCAAATCCGATTACATCGGCAGAATTGGCGGGAGGGTAGTTCGCCTTCCCTCGGGAACTCGTGCTTTCTGGTCCCTCGCGAAGTCTGTCCTAGGGAATTTTGCTCAGCTATCCTTACCATCTCTGCACCGGAACGGTGACTCGGAGGCCCATACCGCAGAAGAGAAAACCGATCTCCTGGGCTCTCATTTGCGACCAACTCTACTTTGGATGACTGAGGAACTCCACCGCCTACTATCCAGCGGTGTGAACACTCAATGCCGGATATTGAGTTTAGGCAGGGTTATGTGCGCAAAATGTTATTCTCCTTGGACAAGTCGAATGGGCCCGATGGCATCGCGCCAATTGTGCTGCGGATATGTGATCCAGAGTTGTCACCGGTGTTGACACATCTTTTCCGATACTCCTACTCTGTTGGCGTCGTCGCAAGCTCTTGGAAGACGGATTTGGTGCACCCGATACCTAAAAAAAGGTGACCGCTCGGATCCATCGAATTACCGACCTAAACCATAATTAACTGCCAGCCCCTGCGTTATTTAGAGAAACACCAAATCATTAACGACCTACAATACGGTTCCCGTCAGGGACGCTCGGCTGGCGACCTATTGGCCTAATTAACGCACCGGTGGGTGGAAGCAGTTGAGACCAAGGGGGAGGCACTGGTCGTTAATCTGGATTTAGTGAAGGCTTTTGAGCGGGTCTGGCATAAAGTGCTCCTTTCAAAGCTTCCATCTTACGGACTGTCGGGGAAACTATGCGACTTGATTACTAGTTTTTTTGACAGATCACAGCATCAAGGTCGTTGTCGACGGTATATACTCAGACCTTAAATCTGTTAGTGCTGGTGTTCCACAAGTGTGTGTTCTGTCTCCCACGCTGCTTCTTCTGCCCATCAATGATGTGCTACAAATCAGTGGCATTCATTGTTATGTGGATGACAGTAATGGTGATGCACTATTCACTGGCCGTGCTAATATTTCCTGGAAAAGCATCACTAAGTATCGGAAACAAATTGTGTCCGTAGTCGGGTCTTTATTGACGAAAGTCTCGGAATAGCGTTGACAAAATTTAGTCCAATTTAACCCAAAAAAAGCACGACTTTGCGCGTTTACCGCTAATAAACCCCCTTCTCCGTGTCTCCTCGCTACGAAGATGCCCCCCTAATGGCCTCAAATAGTATCGGGATTCTTGGAGTTAGGAAGCAGAGGCTAAATTAGCCTATAAGAAGCTGGGTGTGCCCAATAGGGCGAATCAGTACTTCACGCCACATCATCGGCTGCAGTTATACAAGGCGCAAGTCGGACTGCATATGGAGTACTGTTCTCATCCCAATCCCAATTATCAACTCACCCTATTGGACCGTATTCAACGTAGAGCGACTCGAATTGTTGACACCCAGGCTGTTTACGTGCAGCTTGATCTTTTGGCATTACGAAGAGATGTTGGCTTGCTCTGCATTTTCTACCATATCTACAACGGGGAGTGTTCCGAGGAGTTGTTCGGATTAACACCGGCAGCGGAATTCCACTGTCAGATATCACGGCAGAACTCTAAGTTCCACCGTCACCACCTTGATGTCCCAAATTCTACAACTGTGCGTTTCAAGCGCAATTTCTTACCACGCATAACATCGTTATTTCTGAACCGATACGATATGGGGTTCTTCAAGAAAAGGGGCTTTAAAGACTCCCAACTTTAAAGAGCGCGACGCGCCTGCATAACCTCGGGTCATGCGGATGTCTATGGGCGGCGGTAGTTACCTACCACCTGCTCGTTTTCCCCTTATCCTATAAAAAACGTGTCATTTGACGTTTGCTTTACTCTTGTCGGAAGTGTTACACTTTACGAGCAATGAGCCTAGACTCCTTGTTTGTCTATAGTTCTAGTTCAATTCCGTGCATTAAAAGCATTGAATATACTGAGGCAGCGCCACCTTTGTACGGTAGTAAAATTTTCATGGGCTAATGGGGTAGAGACACCAGGCACCGTCTAATATAATTATGTTCTAAATGAGTATTTGCATTAACGTTAATTAAGCCGCTTCATATTCCATAAATGCAATTCCAATCAAAAAGCCTTTTTTTATCTATGGGTAACTTTATTTTAGGTAATTTAACAGGCTCGCTGCTGAGTCATTATCGTCATTGCAGTAGGATACTGATTTCTCGATTCTCATCCAAATTATGTAATAAAATAAGTACCTTTTTTTACCAAAATATCTTACAAATTACTGAATGCGTTGACATAATGTTAACAACGAGCGATGAACACGTCTCACCAGTCGTCAGCCTGTACAGTGTATAATATTAGCAACGCCAGTTGGGCTGCGATGAGTGATGAACATGTCTCACCAGTCGTCAGCCTGTACAGTGTATAATATTAGCAACGCCAGTTGGGCTGCGATGAGTGATGAACACGTCTCACCAGTCGTCAGCCTGTACAGTGTATAATATTAGCAACGCCAGTTGGGCTGCGATGAGTGATGAACATTTCTCACCAGTCGTCAGCCTGTACAGTGTATACCATTAGCAACGACGCTTAGGCTGTGATGAGTGATGAACATGTTGCACCAGTTGTCAGCCTGTACAGTGTATAATATTAGCAACGACGCTTGGTCTGCTATGAGTGATGAACATGTCTCACCAGTCGTCAGCCTGTACAATGCCTGTAGAGTCTGTATAATACTTACGAAGCGCCTAAAATTAACTTCTCTTTTGTATCCTTCCATAACTCTTCCATTTCCTTGGTGAGTGGCTGGTCGGACCTCTATAATGGTATATATTGCAATTTAAGTTACATTCAATAAATTCCGGAAAACGTTGCTGGTATTTTAAAAGTAGTTAGTAACTCAAAACATAAGTATATCTATGTTATTCTATAAACGCATAAAGGCACGTTTATAAAACAGCAGTAAGTGAGCGTAATGCTTAAGACACATTTGCATCACCTCTTTTGGTTGGATGGTCGGACGAATTGCATTTATTTGTATGGTTTATGATGCTCGGTCATGTGGTGGTCGGTCGTCAAGTGGTGGTCGATCGTCATATGGTGGTCGGTCGTCATATGGTGGTCGTAAGTAATATGGTGACCGGTCGTCATATGGTACTCGTCGTTACATGTATTGTGGTGGTCGATCGCCATATGGTGGTCGATCGTCATATGGTGGTTGTAGGTAATATGGTGATCGGTCGTCATATGGTAGTCGGTCGTTACATGTATTGTGGTGGTCGATCGTCATATGGTGGTCGTAAGTAATATGGTGACCGGTCGTCATATGGTACTCGTCGTTACATGTATTGTGGTAATCGATCGTCATATGGTGGTCGATCGTCATATGGTGGTCGATCGTCATATGGTGGTCGATCGTCATATGGTGGTCGATCGTCATATGGTGGTCGTAGGTAATATGGTGGTCGTAGGTAATATGGTGATCGGTCGTCATATGGTAGTCGGTCGTTACATGTATTGTGGTGATCGATCGTCATATGGTGGTCGTAAGTAATATGGTGATCGGTCGTCATATGGTACTCGTCGTTACATGTATTGTGGTGGTCGATCGTCATATGGTGGTCGATCGTCATATGGTGGTCGATCGTCATATGGTGGTCGTAGGTAATATTGTGATCGGTCGTCATATGGTAGTCGGTCGTTACATGTATTGTGGTGGTCGATCGTCATATGGTGGTCGTAGGTAATATGGTGATCGGTCGTCATATGGTAGTCGGTCATTACATGTATTGTGGTAGTCGATCGTCATATGGTGGTCGGTAGTCATATGGTAGTCGGTCATTATGTTATGGTGGTCGATCGTTATATGATGGTCGGTCGTTATGATAAGGTTCCAATCGCTCGATTGCCTAGGATTTAGGTAATTGAGGACATTTGCGCATACATGGCACGTGAAGAGGAAGCATAGGTAATGACGTAACTGCATCGAGATAATCAGGACTGACGAGGCCTGTGACAACTTCTGTTTTTGTGTCAGGCCCCAGAATGTAGAGAGTGAAATAACGAGAGAGGAATTAAATAATGTGTAGGTGTAGTCAAGAATAGCACGTTGGGGAAGAGAGCCGGTAAGCAAACCCCATGCATCTTCCATGTTTCGCTCCATATACAGAAAGGTGGGTAGGAGCATGGGTGGGGGAGGGTAAGTGCCCCCTAGGATATACTTACAGCAGTCAAGAGCCTGACGTAGGTGTACAGGTTCGACTTCCCTATCTCATCGAGTTCTCGTTGTCTCTGACGTCGCAGCAGCTTCTTGTACTTCTCCAGCGCCTCCATGTCCACCTTGGACCAACAGTCCACGAATCCCTCGAGAGATAAATAACATTCAATGATGATTGTGGAGATGATTGTGATGGGATGTCATTAATTCAATCTTTCCTCCGTTGTCATGTCCGGCTTTTATATTGAGGACTTTAGTAATTGGTAACGGGTTAGGGTCTCTTCGAAAGGCTTTGAGTTGCATAAACTGACAAGAAAATTGTCTGCCTTGACTGCCTCGCGGTCTAGTGGTAAGCAACTTCAGCCACAGGTGTCACGTCCCAGTTCGATTCCCGGGTCGGACCAAACAAAAAGTGTTATTAGAACTTTTCAATTTCCAACAACAGTCCAGAGTTTAAAAGTTGATAGTGTTACAACCTCGTAGCTCGGAGAGCATGTCAAGGCATCGTTCTTGCTCCAAATGTCTCCTAACTTCGTGTCGGATTGCCATCCTATCGAAATAATGACGGGTGTGGGTGTGGGTGTGGGCGTGGGTGCGGGCGCGGGTACGGGCGCGTGTGTGGGCGCGTGTGCGGGCGCGGGTGTGGGCAAGTGTGCGGGCGCGGGTGTGGGCGACTGTGCGGGCGCGGGTGTGGGCGACTGTGCGGGCGCGGGCGCGGGCGCATATGCGAGTGCGGGCGCATGTGCGGGCGCGGGTGTGGGTGTGGGCGCGGGTGTGGGTGTGGGCGAGGGTGCGGGTGCGTGTCGGGCGCGTGTACGGGCGCGTGTGCGGGCGCGTGTGCGTGAGCGGGCGTGGGTAAGGGTCCGGGCGTGGGTGTGGGTCCGGGCGTGGGTGCGGGTGCATGCGTGATACTCACCCCAGTTCTCTGGATGTGATTAATTTTCTTGAGCAGCTCGTTGTTGTTGTTCATGTTCTGCTCGAACAGACGCGCGTAGTTGTCGAGACGGCGCGGCTTGAGGTACAGCTCGGGGAACAGGTCCGGCGGGCGCTGGTCCACTTTAGGCTTGGCTTTTTGCAGCTATGTAATGTTTATGATAACTCTCATGTGGCTGGAGCCGTCGACGACTAATTTCTGTCCAGCCAGTTCACTAACCACAGGGGATAATGGCCGGTTACGCAACTAAACTACTGGTGTTGCAGCTATCAGTGGGCGTCGAAGACCACAATTGCCGTTTAATAATTAAATGTCGCGCATCGAATCGGTAGTCGAATCGGTTGTCGGTAATCGGAATAACTACATAATGTCAAGACATCACAGTCACCCGTGACACCGATTACTGAAAGCTTCTGAAACGTTGGGACCGTAGAAATAATAAACATAAACCGCAAAATTAAACGTGCATACAAAGAAATGTATAGCCATAAATATAACTTAATATAGCTCACCTCTTTCTGATGGTTGCACCACGCGTTGTAAAATTCTATAGACAAAAGGGGAAACCGTGGCGCCTGGAAATTACAAAAAGTAATTGAAACGTAAGGTAGAAGCATCCCGAGATGTAAGCAACAACACACAACTTCATCGCAGTCCGCTGCACAATTGTCATCGCGTATTTGTATAAATATTTTCGACTCTGCCCTTGACTGAACACGACAACTCCCAGACATGCTCCCGGAACGTGGTAAAGGCCGGATGGCCTCTTTTACTCAAAGCCCGGCGGTCCATTAGGCAACTCACAAGCCGCGCAAAACGTGACAGCACAGCTTCGTACCACAAAGCTAGCAAAAGTAAACGTAAGAAGTTTGGCATCGAGCCAGAGCAAATACGACATTTTGAAAATAGCGAAGCCTTGAACCAGTTTACAAACTTACATCGGCGGTGTGTGAGCGCATGACAAAAATACTCATTTTGACATGACATGAACTACAATTACAAGTTTATAAAGATTTTGTTCTGTGATATAACTGTACATTACAAAGGTTCGGATTTCTTTGTTTATCTGCTGTGTAGGGCACGTAACAGTAACTACCTTCTTATCAAACTCATCGGGATTTTTGACAATTTTACTGAATCCGATAATCTAAAATATTTTACGAGTTCCTTCTCTTTTTGTTTCTTAAGTTAGTTTAAGTTTCAAATTCGGAAGCGAATATCGCAAAAAGTATTAGCATAACCGACAAGCCTTAGAAACCTCCATACCATTTAAAGAGACGTACATCCGCTTAAAAAGAAATGTTGTCCCTCAGTGTCATGGAGTGCTACCCTTAATAATTGTATTTTTCAAAATTTTATATCTTTTTGTAGCGGTTATTAAAATACCCTACCTTTCTAAATTTCAAACATACTGCTCCCATAATCTCAGAGTAAAGCGTTAGTTATACACTGATGGACAGACAGACGGACAGACGGATGTATGACGAAACTATGAGAATTATATTTTTTGCCCTTTAGCTACGGAATCCTAAAAAGTGATTTGATTTTGGAATACCAAAATGTAATAATAATATCAGAGGATTTAGCCTAGCCCTGTGCTAAGTACCGTAAGTACTTGTGAAACGGAAATATATTAAATTTTTATAAATTTCAGAAAAAGTCCAGATTTAAGATATTTATCATAAAATACATATAATACACAGAAATATCCCTGACCCGGGCGGGATTCAAACCCGCGACCCCCGGCGCCCCATGCGCGAATATCCGAGCTATGTTGTGAAGCCGGAAAGTTAGCCGGTTATGGTAGCGACTTACAATCTTAAACACTCTCGGCTTGCGCACCGCCGGAGGGCGCGGCGGCTCCTCCTCTGGCGGAGGGGTCCTCAGCAGGGGGTTGGCGAGCACCTCGTCACACAGGAACTCTCTCAGAGGGTGCATGGCGACTCGTGCCAAAGCTCTGTTTCATAATTAACTCCTTTGAGTGTTCATATTCATTTAAGAATGTACAATTGCTAACGCTGTTCATTGAAATATTTATAATTTCATTGTTTCCTGCTGGCCTTGGGTCTCTTTCTATGAACGCTGTTTGACAGGGTTATCTAAGGTTATTTGAACTCGTTGACAAACGATTAAAGAGGTTAGAGAGACTAGATTTATTTTAAACTAGAATACATGGACAAAATCATGAGCCAGTTATAAGGACTGCAGAGAAGGGAAAACTAAACACTATCATAACATGCTATACGTAACACGCGTAGTACACATAGCACACGCCGCACACGCCGCGCACGTAACACATGCAGCAGAAGTAGCTCGTGGAAGCTACCGCGAGCTACACGCTGGCGTAGAGATGACGTAACTAGAGGGCTAGGCGTCGAAAGAGACAGCGTGTTTACAAGCGAGATTACATAGGCAAATATGGTAACGCGTTCTCATCTTTCCTCTCTATTAAACAAGACGGCCAGTCGCCGCCATATAGCTGCCTATGGCATCCCTTCTCTATGTACATTATTTCTATGGCTGCGCGAACTCTTTATATTTTCCCGGTCTATTACCACGCCAGGTCTGAAAGTAGACTTTGTGCATAACATTTCATATTTTTATAGCATAGGTTTTGGGATACACGAGAGGCCGAAGAACTTTTGTGACTACTGGCACTCGTAAACATTTACACACACGTTACATTGAAGACGCACGCCACACGACAACCTCGCCGCCACTACACGCGGAGCCCACCAGGAGGAGCGACCGCACGCGCAGAGTGCGCTGCCCTTTATACGAGAGCGACGATTTATATTTACAATAAGTACAAAAGTAAATAGCTGAAGACAAAAACTAAACAAACAACATTGGTGATCTTGCCTGACACTATCTGAACATTTACTACCTGTGTGTCGGAGAAGACTGTACACAGAATGTATTATTATTATTTATCAGTTATCGAAACGATGACACTAGAAATCATATTCTAACAATTCGATACAACTTGTCTAACTTTTTCACACAGTGCAATATTAAATTTAATCCAAAATAAATCATACCACTAATTGTCGTCAAATATAAAATTCTGACATTATCAATTTCTTTTGTGATGTACTTTTTTTATAAATAGGCTATTCCGTCTCTATAAATGCTAGAAGCGCTAGTCCATGGACTCAGGCAAAAAAGTTTAAAACGATATCCGACATATGACAACAAAGACAACAAACATTTCTATTATTTTTAAAAGGCTAAAAATTATAAAAATATGTATTAGCATAGGAATAAACGAGAAATCTAAGGTCTTTGACGACTAAAATCAGCCTATCGACGCACACAGATATCCGCATTATTGCTGTCATGCAGATGCGTATTATCTTTTCTTCTCCCCTCAAATGAATCAAACAAAACAAAGCAAAATAATTAATCGGATCTAGAGCTTGTTATGTAATTTAGCTTCTTCCTGTGAATATTCTGTGTACCGGTGGACAAAAGTGATAACATTTTTTGCTGAAGCAAATGAATGGAGCTAAAAACATTAGCATTGCTTTATCATTCAAAAAATATTTTTAGGATATGGATACTAGTCTTTTAACCCAAACGATAGCTCAAAAAACCCCAAATCCTCGTAGGAGCTGATTAATTAATAAAATGTGCAATTAAAAAGAAATAAACACACACGGTAGCAATTAATAACAAAAAATGTTTACACCTTTACTTATTCACTCCATCTCTTAACAATTGAGCTTTCATCAGGCCATTGTGGTGTTCACTTTAACTTCTGTTATAGATGATATTTAAAATTATGACAACATTAAATTATGAACCAAAAGAGTCACTTGTATTTCTTAATAAAAATTTTAGTCGTCGTAATTTTGTAGTCCACCTGATCTTTTTCAAAAATACAACTAATTACAGTTCACATATAAGTCATTACTAGATACAACTAATTACAGTTCACATATAAGTCGTTACTAGATACAACTAATTACAGTTCACATATAAGTCATTACTAGATACAACTAATTACAGTTCACATATAAGTCATTACTAGATACAACTAATTACAGTTCACATATAAGTCATTACTAGATACAACTAATTACAGTTCACATATAAGTCATTACTAGATACAACTAATTACAGTTCACATATAAGTCATTACTAGATACCAATTTTTTTTTAAATATCAAGTTGCGCATTCCACAGACTACTTACGAATCGTAGCGTGTGACGTGGCGCGCACAGGTTCCAGCAACTGAGGCGAAGATTACAGGAAGTGTCGTCGAGGCGGACGCACGACACCTGCGAGCGTATCGGCGCTCCAGTACGTTTCTTATTGTAGTAAATGTAGCATTTTGCAATAAAACACATTTTATTGCTGAAATAGTAACGTAATGGTTGTTATGTCGGCAACATTCTAAAATAGGATTCCAAAATCTGTACCTCGTCTATTTTTAGTAGTTTAGCTTAGGTGTATATTCTGCTCCAACGTGCGGACATCATCTCATACGACAGTATCAAAGACTTATACGTCCACAGACACAGCAACAGCATCCGCGACTAGTGGTCTGCAATAATCTGTTTTTTTGAAATACTGTTAATAAAGGAAATGGTTGATCTACAGATCTTAAATCTCCTCAGTCTGCCTCAGACTCATTCTCAATTCCTAGGATTATCTTCATTTGTGTCATCTAAACTAGAACCTTATTAGTTTGTGATATAGAAAAATATTAATGTGACAATAAATCTATTTTCAAAGAAAATTTCTGACTTTTCATGTCATTTTGGTTAAATAAAAGTAAAAGTAAATAAAATATCAAGTGATAGAGGATAAAGAACATATTGATAGTATCGTATACAACACTCACAACATGAGGAGCAGCGGACTCGTACTGTTCACGTGCGCCTGCTTGTTACTAGTACGTCCTCTGAGAGTCGGATAGATCCGCGCGTGAAGAGACGGACTGCGAGGGCAGGATCCTAGTCTGATGCTCTCTACTCTGAGCCGGACCGAGTCACTGGATCTCCTCAGTATTACACGCCTATGATACACACGGATAGGGTTAAGCTGCAATATTTTTACTAAGGCTTAAGACAAAATAGTGTGGGGCTTTATAAAACTATTTTACGCTATCGTATTTAATTTCAATGCGCGTGATAGACTGTAGACTATGACGCGGCAGAGTCAAGCGAAAATATAATGAGGGAAATGTCTCGGGCCGGCCTGGAGCACGTAAAGCTCTTAACACGTGGCGAGACAAATGCCCCCCGTGCATAATTCACTTATGCTACGCTGCCTCCAGCACGGTGGTGCAGCGCGAGCGGTGCCATTGCGGCGTTTGGAGTACTAAGGCTACACAAATGAAGAGCGACTAGGACAAGTGTTTATTGTTTAACGAGAATATTCATTTGAGTTTCTCTTAGAGTGGCGGCGTCGTCCTTGGCGGGTCAACAACGTGGATGCTGTTGCGCATCTCGTACTATTTCTGGATCTCTGAGCTGGGGGTGGAGCTGGGCTCTAGCGTGCTGTTCATAGCCGGCGCCGTGCTGTGCCTACCCGTGTGCTGGCTCGCCACGCTGTTGCCGTACAACCGTCGCTCGCTGCCACTTCTAGCCGCGGTAGCTAGTAACACTATTATGTTGAAATAGATGGGTAGTATAGAAAATAATATTTTTTTGATATTATAAACTGAACCAGTCATTACTGTATCTACTAAGATGTAATTATTGCAGTGTCAGTGCAAGCTTATCAATACCGCGCGGCCGAGGTATAGTCTAGTGTCTTGTACACGTTGGCCGTGATGGCGCGTGGCGGTTTATTGTTGTATCGATATTTGCTCGTAACTTAGTCTCAAACCCGCCTTGATTAAAGACAACTGTGGGCTTTAGGTGAAAGAAATGGAATAAAGAAGATTGTACTGGCGGCAGATTGGTCACCTTAGCACTCATTGCAAGAGGGCTATGTTATGCAGTGGAACGATAGAAGCTGATGACGATGGTTTTCGCAGTTGATGTCCCTGGCCATTGCCGCCCTGGTGCTGCTCTCCACTGGGCTGTCGTCTCTGGGCGGGCTGTCGCGGGCGGCGCGCGAGTCCGCGACTCTCAACAGCAGCATGCACCGCGCGCTGCGCCAGGCCGCGCTGGACCCCAACGTGAGGAGCGCCCTCGCCGCCATGCAGTTGGAGGTAGCTCGCTCCTTTGTCCTATCCTAACATTTTTTCTAGAAAATAGAAAATAAAACAAAAAAATCACATACATTTTTGCAACAGCGATCCTGCTGAGGTCGTTAGTGACAAATACAGTGCCCTTGATAAACATCAACCCAAACGTTCATAAATCCGTCGCACAGTTCTCAGTGTGGACGTCGTCCGGCTGATGATGATGATGTAGTTTCATTGATTACATAAGGCCATTCTACCGTATGCTAACAATACCAAATGTCGTCGTATAATGTAACATTATGTAATGATGGCAACGTGAAATGTGATGTAACCAGTTGAAGTGCTGCGGTGTGCAATCCTACACCGACTGGCACGCACACCGACCGACGCTGCCCAACGCTTGCTGCGGAAAAATTCGGAGCCTAAAGGTAACGTCGATTAAGTAACGAGATAGAGGAGAGCTTTGCTCCATAATTTTATGCCGTTTCATAGAGTTTTTATGTAGGTACCAATATGCTCATTCACTAAGATACTGATGTCCATACTGTCAGGACAGGGTTCAGTTTCACAATACAGAATTCAGTATACAAGTACACGTATTTTCACATCATTTATTGATACTTGATGCACTTTCACACAATTGTTATCCACTAAGGTGCTCGTCTCCTTTTCGAATACTCGGCCCAGACCGGAAACTGAATTGTAAAGTATCTCATCCACTGATAAACTTATATAATAATTACCGAAAGTAGTATAATCATTATCAAAGTATACACATACACACATTTAATAGGATTTAATAATAATGTTTTAAATAAACTTTAACCAAATAATAGCAGTTGCATTGCATTTTGAAAATGATAAAACCAGCAGCACCGGAAGTTAGAACAGTGCAATATTTATTATTAATTACAATTTAAATAACTTGTTATGGCCTACTATACTTTACATTAAATAATCTTACTAAGTCGCATTGCATACTACAAATGATCAAATCAGCAGCACCGGAAGTGAGGGCAGGGCGATATTCATTATTAACTATAATTAGACCATTGGTTATGGTCTGCTTTACATTAACTATAATTAGACCATTGGTTATGGTCTGCTTTACATTAACTATAATTAGACCATTGGTTATGGTCTGCTTTACATTGAGCCTACAATAATTGGATGACACACTACTTGATGTTTTAATATAAGGCATAGCATTTGAATTGGAATCGAACCCTCCTAAATCGGACAATGCAATCGACATTAGTAAACGGAAAGTTTGCTCGCTCGTTGCGCTCTGGGCAAATCCCAACGATTGCAGTAGCTATTTTGCTTAATAATTAGTTTTGCTTGCAATAAATAAGTTTTAATTTATTACCAAATCAAACATTGCTTTATATGCAATAGAACGTCGGCACTTGGCGGGACCCCTTTTTCGTTGAAAGTGTTTTTTAATGTAGAAGGTGAGAGCAGATTTAAGTTATTACCGACTTTCGCACGCCGTAGGTTACCCGCTCCACTTCTCAAGACCGCAAATGTGCCCCGACATTATTTCGACTGTTTTAGAATAATGTCTGTTTGTTGTCGTTTGAGCAGAGTGATCGTTTGACAGCCCTTTTACGAATATTATTAAAATTAAAAAGAAGCAAGTGCCGCACTGCAATTGCATAGGGTCAGCACGTGCAGGCACCGCTCTGCGCATCAGGCGAGCACTAGGCGCCGGCTCCTCTGCTGCTGTAAGTCGCGTTGTGCTACAGGACGAGCACTGCCACGCCCCGACACACTACACCGGCTGCCTGCGTCCCGCGCTCTACGAGCTGCGCGTCTATACCAACTCGTTGGCGGCCCTGGGATGTGCGTTGGTTATAGCATTGGTAATGTATTATACGGTGTTTAATAGTGACGGCTCACTTGCCAATATTGAATTTCGGCCAGGTAGTTTGGTTTTCTGTTTGGATTGAGAGGCACAGGAAAGGCACAGACAACTCTAGATATACACGGGGCTGGGATCATTCTTAACCATCCCACGAATAAAAAGTAGGTGTTATCTTTACATGCATTCGATTTACTTCTTTATTCGCTTATCGCACTATGGTTCTAGAAAATATTGCAAGGAAACCTGCACGCCGGAAGTGGTTACACGTCCACAGCCAAGAGGAAGTTTCTACCTACAAGGGTCTTCTTCCTAAATTATGGAATTTTCGATTGCTTCTTCTTCTATACAACATATAAGAAGAACTCGGGTTGTTTCTGCCAAGGGCATAATCTAAAGGAATACACAATTGTAAAATGCATTTCATTGAGCAGTACTGTTCAACTGAAAAACACAAAATAAATATCAAATCACTTCTTTATTGATATAATCCTGGCCAAAAATAGGCTGTACCGCCAGATAATGGACCAATCACAGCTTGGGATAAGTTCATTAAATGGCTTATTTAACATTATCTGATTGATCTTGCTCCTTTTAAACATGTATGTAAAAGGAGCAAGATGGATTCGTTACATATTGTAAAGTGATTCGACGGCTGAGTGACGCGCGTGATGTTTGTTGCAGGCGGTGACGCTGGTCGCGTCCGCGTACGTGCTGGTGAGCAATGTTGGAACGTCGCGCGCGCCGAAGTGCCGGCCGCCGCTTCGAATCGCCTGTCTGCCGCAGCCGCAGCTGCTCGCGACCGCCTATCCCAACGCGCCTCCCGCAACAATCTAACATTGTGTTTCTAGCATCCATTGTTCAGGGACTCGTTGACCAGAGAGGCCGATTTGTTTGTTTTATAAGTGCTAAGGTAAACTGAAAAATTTCAAAGTCATAATAAAATTAATAATTATAATAAAATGTTGCAATCGTCCCCCTCGCAAAGTGAAACAAATTCAGTGGATCTTCTTAAAGTTCAATCTGTTGACTTACGTACTACAATATTCACATAGAAATAGCCTGAGCGAGGTATTTCCTTGTGGAGCTATGTTTTTAAGTGCTCAACTGGAAGACATCGCAGCATCGGATATGTTACGTATGGCACGTGCAAATATAAGTTTGCAACTTACTGCTTCGAAATTCGCGTTGCCTTACGTGTACGAAACTAATAGTTATCTCTACTTAAGGCGCTGCAGTATCAGGTGATGCATACTTTAGTACCTTTTCTCTTTACAATTGTTGCATAATAGTTGCGACTTTAGGTGATTCTTTTCGAAGTCATGTTTTAAAATTTTCGTATTAACATTTATTCATAACATAGTTTATTTTGAATTAATATAAGTTTCTTACACTATTGATCTATACTTATTTTATAACTGGAAGTAGCGGCGCGTCTTATTTTTCGTCTGTACCAAGGTCATTCATTATTCACATGACACAAGTGTAAGTTTGATATTCAACATTCGTCTCGTCGTACGTCGAGCGGCTGCGCGTGCGTCATTCGCGCGTAGCTGTGCCTCATATTTACATTCACCTAACATGGCACAACGACGCGTAGACAGATTGAGGTGGGGAAACGAATTTACACAGCCCATAAATAAAACGACAAAATAAGTATATCTTTTTGATTTTTATTTTTTTGAACACAATACAACATGCAAGCATCAGTATGCTTTGTGAAATTAAGAAACAATCATATCTTTTTCTATATTTGGTACCTATTTTTGGTTATTCTTTAAATAATTAATTGTTCTCTATATAAACACAAAAACTTTATACTTTATTATATTATGAAAGAAATGTTACAAGATGAGGGCACGCGGTCGCGCGGGTTCGCGGGCGAGCGAGGCTGAAGCTTAATATCTACAGGAATCTATCGTTTGGAACATGAGCCGCCCGCGCACCGCACGCGTACGCAGCAGCTACGTATTACCGTTACAACTATACAAGCGATCGTATTCCTCCGCTCAGAATGCGATTATACGGTGGGGGAAGTTCGTCGTCGGCGCGCCGCAAGACTCGGTCACACGTCTGCACACACACATTCGCACGCTTGCGGCGCACCGAGGCGAGGCCCGCTCGCACGCAGCGCGCAACCGCACCGATACCGCTCTAAAAGGCAATGCGTAACACGGCACTTCTATAATCCTACCTACACTATAGTATTGCTATGACGAGGATATAGTTGTGGCGGCGCAGCGTGCGACCAGGCGCGGCGGTGAGGCCGTTCAATTGGTTACATTATTCTATCTATGGCGAGGTGCAGCAGGCGGGCTCAGGGCGGCTCTAGCGCCGCGCGCCGCGATGCTTGCGGTGCGGACAGGCGCGGCCCAGCCACAGCGCTGCCAGCGCCAGCGCCCACACCACGCCGCAGCGCGCTCTGTTTAACACCACATGTCTCAGCACGCCACTAGCGCAAATACACGCGGATAATGATACTATGTTGTAGGCCCGCACGTATATATCATAAGCACTTAGCGATTTTTACCCCAGTTTTTTATCGCATCTACCTACATTATAACGAAAAGTACAATGCTCACGGTAACACTAGCTGCGCACAGGTCCCTCGGCAGGTACTCGCACGGGGCGAGCTACCGCCTGACCGTCGCGAAACTGCAACAATTTATAGGACTTGCAGGGCTCATGGACAAATTTTGCATAATTTCTTTGCAACTTTTTTGTTATGATAATAAATAATTAAAAATCACTTTTGTGAGTGTAATATTGGCAGCACCCCAACATAGAATCATTACCTTTGTGTCTACTATGGATCAATAGTAAAATGGCGTCAGACATATCACAAACATTGGTTGGCAACAGCTAGCTACTAGCTAGGTGGAAATGTTGAAAAGGAATAAATTAATATCACTCTACTGGCATTGTCTGCGAGAATCTAGGAATCCAAGATATTATTCCAGTTGAAATGTCTAAATGAATTCACTAATACGTTTAGTAAATTCAGTTTAAGTAGCCTACCTACATAAAAAAAATTGTCCGTTCACTCTTACGCAGATTTTACCTACAAGGATTTTTATTTGGAGCCATGCCGATAAACTTGGGAAAAGGTAGACTTTCGAGCAAAGAGAAGACACGGTGTCGTCCGACTATGGAAAATGGTAGAATAACGGCATATAAAAATGGTTTTTTCTCAATGTCGCTATTGCCATGTTTTTTATTGAAACTTGAGGTTCAAAGTAAAATATCGTGAATGAATTATATACTAGTTAAATTATATGAATAGTCATGCGACAAACTTTTAGTTCCTACAAATATCTATTTACAGCCTGTTCACTTCATCACTTTCGAAGTAATTTTAATGTAAAATTTTATGGGAATAATTAGAAGGCATTACACATTTCTGAAGAGTTTTTCTTCTGTAGATTATAATGCATCTAATACATTTATAAGTTTGATTTAAAATTTACATGGAAAAAATCTAAATAAACTGCGACCAAAAAAGGTCTTTTTCAAATTCAAATTTGCTGCGAAGTTTTGCGAATTTCGGAGTTATGTGTAAAAGTCTAAGAAGCATTCAAAAACGAAAAACCGCTATCTGTAGCAGTTCCATTTATTTTACTACCCATATCGAAATTTTTGTTACAAAACACCGTCATGTAAATTAATAAGAATAACTTATTTAGAATGGAGTATTTATCGCTTTGAACCCAATTTTAATTATACAAGTGAATTTCTTTATCAACTAGATGCAAAACCCTTGATTTTCAAATAGTATATAAAGCATTGATGTATTTATTAAGAATTTATAGTGATAATTGAACAGACTTACTTTACAAAATGTATACATTCAAGTACTATAAGCGTGAATTAATACCTACCTGTATCAATGGAGGATAAACTTGAGGCATTATCAACAGTTTTGAAAGAGAACTATCAAATCTCTGCATATACAGATATGTGTCTCATCATGAGTGATAAATCAAGCATATATTATTCCTTCCTTCAATAAACGATGGGCGGAACTTGCACGGAATAAACAAGTGCATTACGAAGAACATTAGTTGGTTGGATTCCAAATATTTATCAAATTTACCCGGCTTGGAAGACGTATATGGTGTGGAGTCGGTTCCACACCATATACGTCTTCAGGCAGGCGTGAAAGATCGTACGTATCATCAGACTTTTTAGAATCCAGCAAAAAAGAGAAAATACTTTGCTATTTTATGACAACAGCACATCTACAACGCATATCTTCAAGGGCTACGTTCGATAGGCGAAGGAACAGAAGTCAATTTGTGAAAACATTAAGGATGGCTGACAGTGAAGGAAAACCTTATTCTTAAATTCCATAGAAAACTCTAATCTGCTACAAAGTCTAACAGATCAAGAAGCATTGAGTGTACTTGTCGATTTAGATTTAACGAAAGCACAACATCTATACTTAGGAAATTTAACAAACGGACGAAACTATTATATATTTGTAACGTATTACAAAGTACAAACGAGGAAGCAAACCTGCTGTTCACCGTCTTCAGCAAAAGAAATTACTAATACCACTGCAGAAATAGTACAACTTTAACATCTATTGCATGTAGTGCACTTAGGAGTTTGTTGACATATTCTTGAAAAATTTACTTATGTGCAATAATATGGGACTGTGCTGGCTCATCTGGACAAAGCTAGTGCAAACAGAGGCTTCCAGTGGAGTCTGAACAAATTTCTGATGCGAATTTGTTTATCTCTTCTTTGGTGCCTATTAAAATAACTAACGATCGAACAGGCGAAGTCGATTGGGAACATTCGGTATCTTCTGTTTGCTTCTGTCGGCCTGTGCGTATCTATAGAATTTAGTAAATAAACTCCCGATAAAACTGAAGCTGTTGTGAAGGAAATGAAATCCCAGATTTTTTTTGACATTACAACATTCATGAATAAAAATGGTGAAGGGATTCAAGTCACGCATGAACTCTGTTTTATGATAGATGGTAAAGTAGCTCAGGTACACCGTCCCGTTAAACGTACGCAATATGTGGAGCTACTCCACGACAAAGGAACTATTTGACTAAAGTGACTGCGAGGCCTGAAAACGACGATGCTTTTCAATATGGACATGGGCGTAATGATAATTGCTGTAAAATTTGGCAGCTGTGCTATTGAAACTGTTAGGGAAATGTCAGTAATGAATGGTAACATATGCCATCATCAGTGCATAACATTTTGATACATGGCGCAAGTATCATAAAGAACTTTGCAGTGCTTCCTGTTGGTGAACTTTCAGAAGACGCACAGGAATCCCGTAATAAAGTTACAAACGATTTTGTCTACATCATGCTAGAAAGTGTTCCCGATCAGTTACTAGTGAAGACGTGTTGCCTACAATTCTTTATAATTCAGGTCCCGATATTACTAGCATTAGAAAGCCACATATCAAATACATGAAGGAGTTCGATGAGGATATCTTAGACCTTCTCTATGATAACAGATCTGAAGCCACTCAGGTTTAACAAAAGCGCAACAATAACATATTTAAATACATGTTTTGATGAGCCAAACGTTTATTCAATATACCTTATACTTTAAAAAATATTTTATTTATTTTATAAATGAGTTATATTATCACTACCAATATTGTTATCCTAGTATAGATAGTTCTAATAGCTCGTAAAGATGAAGATTATTTTTACATCGTTTTGTAAACTGACTTTGACTTTTAATACAGTATATTAAACTTAATTATACTAAAATTTTATAACTTATACTACTTTCATTTAAAACCTTATAAATATAATAATAAAATGTCACAGCCTAATCGTTAGAATTAAAAAGTAACGGATTTTTAGGCCGAAACACACCTCGATTTTCTACAGTACGACACGACGCGGCTCTGTCGCGTCGCCCGCTCGCACCTCGCAACTTCAGAGTTGCACGGGTGACTCGCTTTCACTACGAACCAATTCTGCTTTATTTGTAATCCTGGCATAAATTGTATAGTTCCTGTGACAGCAAAGTAATTAGATGTACGTATTTATCATATGATTTTTTTTATTAATAGCCAGTAGCCATTTTAAAGAAACAAAACTTCAAAACGTTTACAAATTTAATATAACACGTCTTTTGCAACATTCACAGCGACACAAGGACTAGTGCAGCTCGGCCGAGGGCACTGACATTGCGCCTCTCATGCAGGAGTGACCCAGCCGGGTTCGGTTGCCCAGTTGCTCTGTTGCTGACAGATCCGAGACATCCCACCACGGCGGCAGGAGGCTCTCGCAGCAGTATTTAGCCGGTAGCAGCACAATCTGCCCGGTTCGACGGCGCACAAAATCATTTTCCCTGCGTTTGTCCGCAGAGCTCGAATGGTCGTCCATACATAGTAAACAAATTTTCTCAGAACCGCTTAGCTCGAAAGTCAACCTTAATCCTTCGAATTCAGGAGGTTAATTTCATAGGTGTGTTGCATTCATAAATACCCGTAGAAGCAACGATAATACGAAGATAAAAGACTATGATATCAACTTCTGCCACGACTGCCACATATTCCTTGTTTTAAAGAAGCTAAAAATATTTCACCGCATGCATCCAAAACATTTGGGATATATAACGTTGGCGACTATAGGGATTTGGCACGTAAATAAAGTAAGTGATTCTTAGACAAATACCTTTATCCATTTCCAGACACCGAAAAGAAAAGCAACCCCTTCCATTAAGTTTCCCTTCCATTCTATAAATAATGTTAAACATATTTCCGTTGGCTAGTACCCGTAACACAAGTCCTTACGGTAAACAGGGTAAAATTATCGTTGTGGCGTTAATGCAGAGGTGGGGGGACGACGACGATATAACGCCTGCCTGACGCCTGGCCCTCGATCGGTGGATTCGCCGTAGGCGCAAACTCCTCATTTTCCTTCTGACGCAGGTGCTCACCGGGCACGATTGCTTCGGTGAGTATCTGTGTCGGACGGCCCACAGGGAGCCGACGACTCGGTGTCACGACGGTTGTGACGCGGCGGTGGAATCGGCCCAGCACACCATTGAGGTGTGCCCGAGATTCGCGGCGCTGCGTCACGATCTGACATCAGTTGTCGGAGGGTACTTGTCAAAGTCGAGCATCATCGTCGCGATGCTCGGCAGCGACGAGTTCTACCAGGCGATGGCTTCCTTCTGCGAGACCGTCAGGTCCCAGAAAGAAGCCGATAAGAGGCTGCCGACGCGGCCTCCCCTGCCAAAGGTGAATGGGGGCACGAAGGAGGCGCTATCAGTTGTACCTTCAGTAGTGCCCCTGTGCTCCGTGTCGGGCCAGAATGGGAACCCGGTCCACTTCATCAAGACACGGCGTCGTGGGGACTGTCCCAGCGTAGCCGGACACTCCCCGAGGAGGTGCCTGGCCTTCTCGCCGAGGCCAGCCTGTCACTGGAGGGGTCCTGTTGCCTACAGACCCGGGACCCTCCACTAATAGCGGCTGAACGCTCCCGTAGGTGTTTAGTTGGTACTGCTACCCAATGGCCGAGTCCTACATGACTTAGATTACAATATCATGATACGGATACGAGTCGAGTTCCATTGTGGCACTGAACGAGCACTGCTCACTTGAAGGGACAGCTCGGAGAACTGACGCGTGTATTGGCAAGATACTGTAAAAGGAACCACAGTACGTATTGGTTCCGTTTCCACTCGGGAAATGTTTAGGTGTAGAGCCTCGTGGCGGAGACTCATATGATAACAAACAATTGAAATGAGCTACACGCATTTACAATTAAAAATATATAAATATATGTAGAGAAATCCTTAGCCGTTATGAACTAAGGAGAGTCTTGCAGTCGCATGCCTGTACCATTAGCAAACATATGTCATGCTACACTGTTACATACAATACCCACAGATATATTGTGTTACACAATTAAAAACCACTAACACACTACTCCATAACAAAGTTTATGATATGTCCATTCAATTCATATAATGTTTTAAGCGCAAACGCTACAAAGGGAGCCGTACCTAGTTCGTTAACCAATATTAGTAAAACTGTAACATAATAACTCAAACGGACCACTTCAGAGCGTTTACGCTACTTCTTATAACTCTACCTATGTATGTATGTACCTCTAGTATGCTGTTTTAAATTATTCATCACAAGCTCCAATTTAAGTAACTCAATAAATATATTATTTGATACATTTTGTGCAAACGTGGCACATTCTATCTAACAACGATATAATATTATAACGATCTATAATATGAAACCATTCTTCTTAATTTAAAATCTATCTGTAAATGAAATAGAAGTAGGAAAGATATGAGATAAGATGATAATTTTGAAGCCAATCATAATATTGAATACCGTGTTAATTATATGAGTCTGAAGTAAAGCATAGACATGCTGTGATGAACGGATAACACTGCTCACAATATCTGTGCTGGCGTCGATGTCCTCACATCCGCGCTCAGGTACAACGGGCTAATTGCACTGACGCGGTGGGGTAAGTGCGGGGCGCGGGGTCGAGGGGGTAGGAGAGTGGGTAGCATTGCTGAGCTGTGCAAGAATTTAGGCTGAAATCTATAAAAAGTGCTTCGAGTAGTCATTGACTTAACGAACGAAATAAGACAACCTTCATATTTCATACAGTCAGTCAGCAGTTTCAGATCGCCATTAGTTCGAATCCAGCCTGAGCTGAAGCTTAGTATAGTCTAATGTACGAAGTTCATGACATCGAATAATAATAGTACGAGTACATCGTAAGTTCGACGACCTGACAGAAACTAACGATATAGAACAGATTAGATGTAGTAATTTCTTTTCAATTAACAATTTTTGTGGAGTTATTTAATTATTTTCGATGCTTTTAGGCTTTATATTAGCATAGAGCTTACACAATATGTTTATTAAATAAAAAATATATACTATATTTTAATATTTGTTTAATATTAAAAGATAGTTTTTATGCGCATGTGTAATTATTGACTTGAGTGCTATCTATCCGAAACGTAAGGAAATAAATATCCATATGTTTCGGGTAGATAGCACTCAAGTCAATAATTATTGCTTCACTTACTACTACTCACTTGTATCTTTCGGGTGTGCACTAAATGTTAAAACCTCAGTAAAAACTAGTGTTTGACGACTGCACATTGCAAGCCACAGATTTTGCTGAGTTCCGCCACAGCTAAGACTGAGTTGCGTAGAGTCAGAGGTTCTGAAGATCACGTTCTATGTATTTCAGCCTTAGTTTGTACCAATATTTGTACCGTATCATTTATTTTATCTTGTCAAAGAAATTAGATTTCCAAATTTTAGGACTCAGTATCATTTTAGGGATCAATTTTGGGAAAGAGGAAGGGCGACACAGATATTGTGACAGGATGTAATGTAAAACATGCAATTCATGTACTTCGAGGTCTCGACATGTCTCGCTGATCCAGGGATCAGCGCACAAAACACATGTTAACAAGCAAATGTATGAATGAATAAGAAGAGTGGGGATGGTTACCGATGCACACAACACGCGAGATTGCTCACCAAAGTAGCACACTGCCCGCCCTGCAACAAGCGGAAACCTGTCACTTAACTGGCCGCTGGTGGCGCTGCGGAGGCAGCACCGCAAGCTCGGTTAGTTTACGACACTCACACGCAAGCCAAGCCATTCACTCAACAACATGGAATAAAACATCGAGGAATGCATAACACAAGTAACATCCTTAATATAGATACAAAATAAAATAAAGTTAATGTTAATCTTCCACCGGTTAAACAGAAAACAATGAACTGTATTTGTATTATAAATGGAATAGTAACTATTGATAAGAAAATGATGGCGTTGTGTTATACCAGGCCACTTGGAAAGTATTGTGTAAAAAAACATTTTATGCGTGAGCAACTGGCTGGATAAAATGTATCCTCAAAATATAATTATTTGTGAAGAAAAGTGTACGTTCCCATTTTAGAATCCCTCCACTTTTTAAAAACTTATTTAAAATTATTAATCGAGCCTTACTGAAAAATAGATCTACGCCGGGAAAATTTTTGCGCTACGACTTTTCATGATTTCAAATGTTACCTGAAAACGGAAGAATCATAAGGTATACTTTAAATGGCAGTTATGGGTGAAAATCCTGCAAGCAACCGTGCACCGTTGGTATAAAGAATTCGCGTGGTCTTTAACTTTACTGATAAAGAAATTTGTGGACGCCCTTTAACGGCTGTTACGGAAAAAGAAGTGCTAGCAGTGAAAAATTTACTTCAAGACAATCAGGCGATTAAGCACATAAAGCAAGTTAGATCGGGAAGTGTTCATGAGATATGATTTTACAAGAATATCTTTGCTTGAAGGTGATAGTTTCACGCTGGGTGCCGCAGAACGTCACCCAGGCATAGAGCAGAACCGCGTGGAATGGTGCCGTGACACATTTGTGGGATTATGCGAGCATTAACGCTGATTGGTATACTACCAAATATTTGCTTGAAATTTTGTCAGTTGTGAGCAACAAGCAACCGAACCCAGAACTGTATTATTACTGGTTCATCACGACGACGTCCCCGAGCACACCTCCCTTAAAACTAGACGAGTTTGGATGGCGGGCTGTCGAGGAGACTCGACAGCCCGCCATCCAAACTCGTGTTCCTTCTCATGGCACCGTGTGTTTTTTTTATATACCAAAATAAAAAATCTGCACAAAGGGATACAATTTTTGTTGCTGAAAGATACGCTGTCAACGTTTGAACAGGCAGACAAATAAAGTGTGTGGGGCGGAATGGAAAAAATGTTTCGAAAACAGATTTAGACGCTTGAATCTGCTGGAGAGTACTTTGAAAAGATTAAATATTATTTAACATTGTTTTTTATGTTCGCAAAACTTTCTGAGTGTCCCACGTATGTGCCTACTGCACGATTTTGTTTATTAGATTCTTATCATGAATTTCTTTGTCAGAATTAAAGTTAATCATAGTCATTAAATGTCTATGAATTATTAATGAATGGGTCTGAAACAGACCCTCTAAATTAGCAACGCAGTTGGATGAAATTTAGATACAAATTTGTAATAATATGTGTTCTGAAGTTGGGTTTTTTAGCATCTATTATGTAAAGTAAATTGCATGTCTCCCGCGGCGCTTAGTTGGTGTCACCGCTAACACGATTCCTTACTTTAACTCAATGACAGCAACCGCGGAAATGTTAAACCCGTTCACAATATCTGTGCAGCTGGCATTGCACGACGTCGCATAGATAATTCTTCCAAATCCGTCTTATGTAAGCAAATTCCACAATAATGCGAAGCACATTAACAACAATGGAAAATTTTGCGAAACAAAATGTTGATTGTAAATCGTCCTCTAAAGGTTCACGATAGAAGTCGTGCCGTACCGGTGGCACTTCAGATGAACAGACACTGTGAGACGGTCGTAGTTAGTTAAGCAACACAAGCGGTGTGTGCGGGTGCGCGTGCGCGCTGTGCGTGTTACCTGGCAGTCTGGGCAGTGTGGCGGCGCGCAGCCTGCCAGCTCGAGACGGTGCGCGCGCCCCCCCGTCCCCTCGCCCTGCGTCGCACCCCCGTGCACCACGCGCGCTGCGCCCCCCGTCTTCTCACCCGCGCAGCATTCGCCCGCCTCCTCGCACTTGGGCTCCCAACAGTCCACTTCGCCCAGCTGGAGTTCAAATGTATTATTATATTTAATTATTATAACATAGTCAGTGATTTTTTTTAATCTGGTGAAAAATTTACATAATGATCCTAAAATGTGTGCGATGGCTTTTCCACTCGGAATAATGCTTAAAAGAATGAAGTGGTAGTGTTTACATTTTGTGTTCTACACAATACATTGCAAAAGTTATAAACATGTAAAGCCGAGTATATCCACTAAATAATTTACCTACAATAGTGAAATAAACAATAATTACGCAATAGACTTGTACAACAACGAGGATCCCCTAGGGATCCATATAGGTCCTAAGCCCTTTTCTTATCTATGTAGCTATAAACAACTCACAGTATAGTATATTTAAAGAAAAACATGAAATTTTAATGCAGCTACACGCACCAGGCACTCGCAGATCTGACACTGGTAGAGCCAGCGCTCGCCGCTGCGGAACTGCACATGGTGCATCTCCTGGTGGCGGCAGTGGAAGCGCTCGTCGCAGTGCGGGCAGCATGCGGCCGGCGCCAGCGCTACTGCCGTCTCGCTACTCGCTAGCTGCAACATTTAACATTCAAACTGTCAACCAGTCCATAGGACTTAAACATTGGGTACCGAGTTGCAAAGGTACGTACCGAGAGATAGCTTTATATATACCCTATAAGGTACATATTTTAAAACAAACTATGGGCGATTTCTACTCGATTTTTCTGCGATATTTCTCTAGTGAATACAATAAGCAGGTGACATAAGCTAACGCACAGTAAGCGTAGTGTTGTCTTTGTCGCACGAACACACGGCGCGCTCGCAGCGAGCGACCCCGGCGCGGCACTCGCACGCGCGGCAGCCGCCCGCCTCCGCCCAGCGCGCGCCGTCCTCCACCACCGCGCCTTGCCACAAGCAACCTGCCCACAAGTACATGAGTGACATATTCTGCGCAGTAGTTGATACACGAGTGTGTATACTATAGGGTTATAGTGAGAAATAAATAAAACATTGTTAATAACCTTTTGATTGCTCTCCTCTCTCTTTACCTCCAATGGGTCACCGGAAACTCACAAACCGCACAAAATGCGAGAGCATAGCTTTGCAGTGGTGCCCGGTTTTACCGGCCCAATTTGGGTGTATCGCAGAATGGCACTACATATAACGCGGAGACTAAGTGTAACGTGCAGCAGACTGCAGCGTGCTGCATGTCTACTCACTCAGCTCGCAGGCGGCGCCGTCGCACTCGCAGCGGAAGCCGCCGTCGCTGTTGACGCAGCGCGCGCTCGGGTGGCACGTGTGGAACCCCTCCGTGCACTCGTCCACGTCTGCAAAAGTAGCAACTCAAGTTATTTGGATGTTGTCTGAATTTTAAGAGTGGTCCAAATTTGTTAATAAATAAGCTTTAACAACCAACCAGTCACGTCAAATTTGAAAAAGTTTTACACCACCGGCTATTTTTTTATCTGCGCTCTTTTAACTTTTTATCAGACCGCCCGTATGGGTTTAAACCCAAGTGGTTCAGAAGGTGTCATGTCAGATATCTGTTCGATACTACTCGAGCTACTGTTGTCACACTCCCTCCGCTTCCTGTGACAACGGTATCCTTCCCCTTTTTTCCATCACTCCATTCCCTAAAATAGCGGTTGTCTCACGTGATCACGTCTCACGATCAGTCACGTGAGGAACAAAATCATATCTCACTCCGGCGTAGAGACCGTGATGACGCCCGTCATTCATCTTTCTCCAATTGTAGCGGCCTTCCGTACCATAAAAGGCTAAAGAGCAATTTGGGTAGGAGTGCACCTGTGTCTGCGCGTACACTGTCATATTGTGTTTCGTGTACTATAACATCTCCTGCGCATATGACTCGGCTTCTGATATCTGATTCTGAGATCAGGACCCGCGGCGGTGGACAGATGTAGAGAGGTTTGATTGTGATGCTACCGAGCTTTTTCCGAAGTCTGCACGCTGGCGGTTCAGGGAGAGTGGTCGTTGTTTGCACTGCTTTCGGCTGACAATGCGTCTCGGCAGTTTCTTGGGACGACAAACCAGCTCTTTTTAGTGAAGCCCTGCTTTCATCACATCGAGGAGGGGACTAGAAAAGGTGTCCTGAAAAAGGCTTAGCCCCACATAATACCGGAGATAGTAACCACGGCTGTGTCTGTATTAATTAGTACTTGGCCAAGGTTACAATAATACTACTAGGGTGGATCTAAAAGATCTAAGCCCGACCAAGAAAATGAAAGAGGAGTGGATCTAAAATTATTTTCATTTTTCGACATAGTCTCCATCTAGTTCAACACACTTCTTCCACCTGACCTGCAACTTGTTTATCCCCTCGAAAAAAAAAGATTCCGGAAGGTCGGCGAAATAATCGTTTACTGCGACTATCACCTCATCTTTGGTCGAAAATTTCGAGCCACCCAAATGTTTTTTAAATTTGGAAATAAATGATAATCCGAGGGGGCTAATCCGGCGAATAAGGTGGGTGGGGCAGCAATTCGTAGCCACAATCATGGATTACAGACATTGTTTCAACCGAAGTGTGAACACGTGCATTGTCTTGATGAAACAAAACATTCTTACTCAACATTCCCGGCCTTTTTTCTTTTATCTCTTCACGGAGTCATCGTAAAAGGTTACAATAATAACTAGAATTTATAGTTTGACCTCTCGGTAAATCATCTACACAAATAATGCCCTTCGCATCCCAAAAAACAGAAGCCATGACTTTGTTAGTCGACAAAACGACCTTAGCCTTTTTCGATGTAGGAGAGTCTTATCTTTTTCAATGTTTGGATTGTTGCTTTAATTCAGGAGTATGGTGGTGAACCCAGCTTTCATCCATGGTAACAAATCTACACAAAGAGTCCTCGGGATCAGTCTCAAAAAGTTAAACCTTTGGAACCCCAACTCTTCCGTTATTATGTGTTGCACCCGGCCATAACTAATGTTTGTTATGTCAGCTGTCTTACCAATAGTCAAACGTCGGTCACCCAGTACGAGATCACAAATTTTATCGATGTTTTCTTTCGTGGTAGATAATGTAGGCCTTCCACTCCTAGGATCATCTTTAATGCTCTCACGACCGCGCTTAAACTCAGCTACCCACTTCTTGACACTGGAATTCGATGGAGCAGACTACCCCAAAGTGCTCACCATATCTTGATGGATGTCTTTTGGTGACAGTCCTTTTTTACTGAGGTACTTAATGACTGCACGGTGTTCAATTTTCTCTATTATTAAAAATTGCGTCAGATTGCTTCAAACAAATAATCACAGAAAATTTACATTGTGCAGTGTCGGAGTGAAACTGCGCACAATAAATCAACATGACACATACTAACAAATGACGGTAGATTTAAAAAGATATCATAGCTCCATTTAGGTTAGGCCACGAACTTTTAGATCCACCCTCGTATATATAAAAACAAAATTAAAACGTTCGTACTCTTCTCGATAACGATTTATGTCCTCCTCACAAAACAGCGATTGTTTCTCGAGAACTTCTACGCTATTGTGTAGATATCGCTGATCTCAGTGAAACACACCTAGCTGACGAGGGCGAGAGAGTAGAACGCCTGGGTTGATATACCTTCTTTTGGAAGGGAACTCCGTGTACAGAATCGAGGAGGTCAGGAGGTCTTTACTGCGCGGATGATGTGAGTAGGTTTTAAAAAAAAAGAAACCATCTCGCTGCTAAATTAAAAGAGAGTGCTGTACATATCTCGGACCGAGTGATGCCTGGCCTGGGGTTCTGGGAAGGCATGGATTTGGAAACACGAACAATAATAGGCAACTTCTTCTGTTCCTGTGTGCCGAATTCCAGCTGGCTATTCCCAACACCATGTTAAGACTACCTGCAATGTACAAGACCACATGGATGCATCCGAGTTCAAAACACTGACATCTTATAGATTATGTGATTGTTCGGCAACGGGATATTGCCAATGTGCACATCACTCGAGTTATGCGAGACGCTAATGTAGTTTGTTCTACTGACCATAGGCTTGTGGTTTCCAAACATAGTACCCAAGGAGTGAAGCCTAAATATGTCGACACAGACAAACTTCAAAGCTTACAGGCGCGTGAGGCTTATGCTGAAGCGATGAGCGCCACGATTCAGGGAGTCAACCATAAGAACAGCGATGCCGTCAGTGACTGGCAAATTACGAGTATATCGTCAAAATTGCGTCGCAAACTCGGTTTCAAAGATCAAAAGTATGTGGACTGGTTTGACGATAATAACAAAGTCTCTAAAGAAGCAATTACCAAACATCGTTCTTTACTGCGCGGACGATGTGACTATCATCAGACGGAACAAATAAAGCAGAGTGGCTCTGAGCTTCGAAGATATATTCGAGACGTTAGGGATAAGTGGTGGAAAGATAAAGCCGATTACATACAGAGACTGGCGATACCAATCAGCTGGGAGCATTTTATGATGAGGTTCACAAACTTGTTGGTGCTACTGTTCATATTAGGGTACCTCTAAAATACTTCAACGGCACCCGGTTACCTACGAACAGGCCAGATATATGAGACCGTTGGGCGGAACATTTAAAAAAACTTGCTCAATATTAACCGCATTGCGGATCTATACCACATATTAGCTTTGCCATCTCTACCCACGCGAATAGAACTGAATAATCCAATGGCGCTGGATGAGGTTATTTTGGCTGTTCATCGACAATGGAACAAGAAAGACAATCTCCCTGGAAAACTATTGAAGTACGGAGGCGTAAAACTCTGCACTCGGGCATTTGGACACTGTTTGCTCGTATGTATGACGAAGGGCGGGTGCCTGACGACGTTAGAGTCTTCCGTATTATATAAACATAAGGGTAATAGAGCAGGCTGAAATACTTATAGAGGAATTTCTTTACTGGCTTCGTCAGGGAAAACCTTTGCTCTTAATCGCTTGACGCCTCTAGCTGAGGCCATATTACCTGAAACCCAACTGGGCTTCCGACCTGATCGAGGCACTTGCGAAGCTACTTTCTCCATTCGCCAATTTCAGGAGAAAAGTCTAGAGCAGGATCAACCATTGTACTTACGTTTTGTTGATCTGGAAAAAGCCTTCGATAGCATGCCTAATGAAGTTTTTTGGGTCGTCCTTATGAAACTGGGATGCACCGATAAGTTTGTCAGATTGGTCCGTCTCCTGCACGATGATGTGAAGTGCTGCGTTAATCTGCAGGGTGAAGATTCGGACCTATTTTCACTTAGCGTCGGCGTCAAGCAGGGCTGTATGCTTACTCCAACTCTATTTTCCTTGTACTTTGCAGTAGTCGTGCGAGAGGCCTTGCTATTTCTATCGTAGGGTATCCGTATTCGCTTTTGCATAGACGGTGGTGGAATCGTCACCTAGGCCACATTGAAAGCTCACATCAAAGTGTCTAACATTATTATCACCGATATAATGTACGCGGATGACCTGTGTCTTGTGGCTGAATCACCAGAAAGCCTGCGAAGGATTATGACTGCTCTAGGAGAGTCATGTCAAAGATTTGGCTTAAGGATCAACGTAAAGATAACCGAAGTAATGTTTCTTGATACACGCATTAGCATTTATTAATTTAATTAACAGTCGCAGTGGAGCCGCTGCGGCACCTTTTGCTAAATTACGCTCTAAGGTGTTTCGCTTACATAACATAGAATTGTCGACAGAATCGCTCTCTATATGGCAATAGTTCTACCGAAGCTCCTGTACTCTTCTGAAATATGGGTTCTGTATAGAAAACATATACAAATATTAGATAGGTCTCACCTAAAGTGCCTGTGCGATATCATGAACATCCATTGCCCGCAACGAGTTCGGAACACAGAGGTTAGGCGTCCAGCAAATGTCAACGGAATAGAGGCGTATATAATACGTTGACAGCAAAGATAGTGTGGTCATGTCTCCCGTATGGCTGAAAACAGAGTAAAGAACTGCGTCTTCTACTCTGAACTGCAGAATGGCTAGCGAAAGCAAGGCGGACAGTGTTTGCGGTTCAAGGATGTACTCAAGCGTCACATGAAGCGCTGCGATATACGCTGGGAGGCAATGGCGGGACAGCAGTGCCTTTGGATAACAAGGTGCTTGAGTTTGCAGATAGAAGAAGAGAAGAGACTGACTAATTCTAATGTAGGCTAGTAGGCTAGTGTTGTATTGCTAGTTTTTTCACTTGTAAGTTGTTTATTTAGGACTCTGTTAAGGCGTTTATAGTTACGTACTAAAAATGTACAAGAAAATGTATCTAAACAAAGTTTGTAACCACATTTAGAGTTTGTGCAGATATGTTACTGTTCTTCACCCCATTCCCACTCATAAGAAATTATGTCGCACCAGCTAGTTTAATATGCAATATAGCGAGGGCAGTTATTTACTGTCGAACCTTGGCAGTGTTCCTGGTGCGGGTCGCGGCGGTACCCAGAGCGACATACGCAGTAGTAGGAGCCCGGCGTGTTGACGCACGAAGCGCGCGGAACGCACGCGGCAGCGGCAGGGTGCGCGCGCGTCGCACACTCGTCTACGTCGCGCTCGCAGCGCGCGCCCTCGAAGCCGCGCGCGCACCGACACCGTTCCGGCGACACGCATACGCCGCCGTTGAGGCATCCGCCCGTGCATATCGCTGCAATGTTATAAAATGACTACTAAATAATTATTTCATCGCCACGCGAAAATAACTGTAAATTCTTATGTAATCTTTTGTCTATCACGTGGTTTTTAAAAATTGAGAGCTGCCAGTGCAAAGGTTAGCCGGGGTTGAATTTTAAATTTAATGAAAAATTTCTACCATAAAATGTTAATTAGTAAGCGGTAGGAACTTAGGAATAATGTGTCTTAACATCTCAACAAGAAATTGAGTTTTTTTAAATAGAATAGGGACAAACGAGCAATGGACATGACGCCCATGAACATCTATATAATTACTATGCCAATTCGTTGCCTTCCTTTCTCCCCCGCCCCAATGGGCCACCGGCTAAGAAACCGCGCGACACTGAAGATGTCACGTTACGGCGATATTTTGTGAGTGAAAGATACCTCCCCGGCCGTGCCAGCCCAATTCCTTTGCATAGGAGGATGTAGTGTCATGTACTATGCATTATTGAGACACCTGTCATTGTTTGGCCACCAAAAACTATATATTTGCAACCCTACGTTTAAGATCTTGTAATGTCGAGTTCCCAGGTGGACTGCGACGGCTGTACTCACGCGCGCACGCGTAGCCGTCCCCGGCGTAGCCTTCGCGGCAGCGGCACGTGTAGGAGCCGGGCGTGTTGGTACACTGCGCGTCGGCGTGACACGCGTGCGTGTTGTCGCCGCACTCGTCATCCTAGAACACCACACGCCTCGTCATAGTGTACCCCTGCCCCCAAGGGAATGGACGGCAGATGAGCGAGCTTGGTCCTATATGGAATGGACGGCAGATGAGCGCTTGGTCCTATATGGAATGGACGGCAGATGAGCGCTTGGTCCTATACTGAACGGTGAAGACGCATTTAAAAGACGGTGTTGATCGTCAGTAGCTTGTCTCCGCGCAGTAGTCGGTCCGTGTCAGTAGCTTGTCTCCGCGCAGTAGTCGGTCCGTGTCAAAGAACACAAAAGTGAAAACTGTAACCTACACTATTGTTATAAAGAGGAAACCTTTGATTGTTTGTTTTCATTGAATAGGCTCCGAAAGTACGAACAGAATTGTATTTAGAAAATTAAAATTTGTCGTCATAGTAGTAACGTGTAGTGTTTACGATGCCGGGTTTTTGCATTTTTGGAAATCAATGAATTTATGCTATATCTTGAGCAGCATTCGTGCGAAGCCGGGACGGACTGCTAGTATCATAAGATCGTACAATAAATACGATATACAGATACATATATATCCAGTTAAACAAAAATGAGGTTTAGCGAGGAGCTTTTTCGAGTGGGCTTCAGTAGTCGAGGGTCGGTTGCTGACTAGCGGGTGCAGCTGGCGGTCGCTCACCTCGACGCAGTTGTACTTGTCGCGGCGCGAGTAGCCGGGGAGGCACTGGCACACGTAGCCGCCCACGTCGTTGACGCAGCGCGTGTTGGAGTGGCAGTGGTGGCCGTACAGCCCGCCCGCCGCCTCGCACTCGTCCACGTCTGCGGACACAACCGTACGGGCTACCGGTACACAATCTTAGACCACTCATCAAAATAATTATGTGTTTTAAAATTATTTATAGTTATAATTACTATGAGAAATGTCGGGCCCTAACAGAGCTGCTTAGAGCCTAGAGCACCTGCTTAGCACGAGATCGGTCCTGTTGCGGACGGAGTCGGCTGCAACCTTACTGCATGGCAGTCCTTGAACGACCGTTTTGAAGACGTGTCCGACCGCAACACGAACTGCTAGTGTCGATCGAGCAAAGGCACAGAAAACTTCGTAGAATATGAACATGCCATGTCATAATTTAGAGAGAAACATTAGGTTTTGATATTGCATACTGTGTGTAGTTTGTATATTTTGATTATCAACGTTCCATTTGATGCCGTCCTCTGATAAGGATTTTGAAGCTAAAATTTAAGCCTACGATGACTCCCAATAGTCATACGGGCACATTCTCTATTGGTGTGTTTAGTTCCAACGTCAAAGTGAATAGAAACTGTGTACCTTATTGCGTTGTGATAACAACTTAGTTATTGTGTACGAACTTATTCGCAGGTTGTCCAATACTGATCAACTCTGAGAACATTAAAATATTGTTCAATAATGAAAGCTACGAAACATTATTTATTGTAGTTATTGAACTATAACTACACGCACAACGTAACACAAATTGAAAAGAAACATTAAGTACAACAAACAACCTTCACATGTCAGTCCGTCTCCTTTAAATCCAGAGTTGCATTTACAAGCGTACTTGGTGTTGAGATTCATGCAAGTTGCGTTTTCATCACAAGAGTGACCCAGACTGCAGTAGTCTACTCCTGAAAGTATTATAATCAAACAGTGTACTTATAAAACAAAATTACTGAAATAATTCAATGTAATGTAACAGTCAGTAAACTGCGTAAAACAGCAGTCGCCGCGGATGCTAGGGTTCTACTGGTGTACTCATTTACTATTTTCTTAATGTGGTGTCCCTGTCACGACCTTTAGCCGCGTGGGGTCCTGGGCTCGATCCCCAGGTCGTGTAACTATTGTTAAATGTTTTGCAGATTATTCTGAGCACGATTACATTGTCCGGGATCGAAATGTGCCCGAAGTGGCCATTGGCTTGCCGCCTTTGATATCATGGGGCTCACTACCTTGGCTAATCGTGGGTGTTCTAGTATAGCTACTGGACTAACGAGTTGTAGAGGTACTAGCACACTTCTGCCTACCTCTTCGGGGATATCAGGCGTGAAGGTACTTTTTCTCTTTTTTTTTCTTTTCTTTTTTCTTAGCATAGGTAATTCAGCTGAATATCAGAGTCATCTAGAGACAACCATAGATATTTCTTTCAGATGTGTACGGAAAAATCATTACTTGTAACGTAACAAAACCATTGTTGTGCAGAAGAAGGATAGCAGGGGCCTAACACGGAATGTTGCGCTACAACATGGTGTTTAATTGTATTTTTGTTGATTGTTAAAAATATAATTAATATTTTTGACAGCCCATTCATTGACACCAGTCCAATATTTTTTGGTTTAATATATTAAATAAATAATATATCTAATACCAAGTTATAGATGTTTGAATGTACTGTCACTTCTTGATGGAAATTTATGTTAACATTTTAATAAATAAATAAACTATATACTTTTTGCACAATTAATTAGTAAAAAGTACATAACGTTTTTTATTTATTTAAATGTTAATACCTAGTTAATTAATATACGCGTAATATAATATGCGACAAAGTGAGATGCTTTGTTCATATATATAAGTATAGCCATACATCTGGTTAGATTAGCAGATGTATGTGGGTGCGGACGTACCGGGACAGAACTTGCAGCACTCGCCCGGCACGGTGAATTGCTCCTGCGGGTCGCAGGGCAGCGGCGGGCACGCGCTCTCGGGGTCCACGCGCGTGCACTGCATGTTGCCGTCGCGACACACGCAGTCCGCGCACTCTTTGGGCGTGAAGCGGTCGCCGTGCTCGTACAGCGTGCCTTTCAGGAAGCACTGACCTGGAAATAGATGGTCAAGTATTTAGGTAATGCTACTGGCTCGTTCCAGCCGAATCAGTCTAGCGCGACTGGACTGGTACCTTCAGCTCAGATTCTAAGACCGGCGTAGACAGGTATGTTCCGATAGACTTTTAGGGGGCACTTATTAATCTCAGACTATTCGTCTCTTATGTTAGACATGTACAAAGATAAGATTTGATCGATGATCTGCGATCGTGTGACCTCATATGGGCTGTGATGTGATGGGTCAATCGGTAGAGTTTAACGCTAGCGATAGATCTCACGCACGTGAAACTCTCATGTTTATTTCATCTTCTTATGTTGTGGGTACTTACGTAGGCAAGTCGGACAACAGTCTCCCGGATTTATCACTGGGTTCCTGCATCCCACTTTACCGCACTCTACTGGCCTGCACGTTATCTTTCCATGCTGTAAATTGATACATGATTTAATTTAAAAATTATTTCCTAAACAACATCTAAATCACTTAAAAATAAGTATATATGGACATTTTATATAAAAAAATAAAAATCAAAACTCTGATAGAAGATACGTGTTATCTTTTATCACACAAAACAAAAAATTAAAATAGTAAGGACATTAGAATATAAAAATACAGACACATGTGTCTCTAATGTCCTATGAGACTCCACAGGACACTTACCACGCAGGAGCAGACGTTACAGTCTCTCTGCCACGAGCTGCCGTCGGGGTGCAGCGTGCCGTTGAGGTAACACGACTTCTGGCAGTCGCACTCTTCCAACTTAGATAAACGTTCCTGGAGACCATCCATCTGTTTAATAGAAAAAAACGAAAATAGGTTTCGTTATGTATTTATAATAAGTTACGAGCTTAATGTATCCGATGGAAGCGTTGTCCGCCTCATGGTCTAGAGGTAAGCACGGTCAACCACAGTCGTGAGGTCCTGGGTTCGAGTCCCGAGCCGTACAAAAGTATTAATGGGATTTTTCAACTTCTAATAGCAGCCCGATGTGGGGAAGTTTGCTCTGTAACACCCCCATGTCTTGGTAGCACGTTGAGCCGATGGACCTGATTTCTCTCGGATTGTGTCGGATGGGACGCTATCGAAATGGCCGCCGTGGTATACATACATATGTACATACAACACTATTCTAAAACCGAAAAATAAAAACAAGATACCTTTAAGTTAGTAACCCTTAGGCTCTCGGCGAGTTGGGTGACCGTTGCTTGTAATAGTGAGAACTCGCCGCACGTGGGGCACATGGAGTCCATGCCAGGACACTGCCGGAGGAAGCCGTGCGGCCCCACAACAATCCGCACATCTTGAAGTGCCCCCTGTAAATAATGCAGTTTTGTTCAGTAATTTATCTTCCCGGATTCCGGAGGAGTTCACTAGCACGCACTTATCAGAACTCTTGGTGGATTATGTAATTGTCTGTCGTCTTGTGGACAGGCTCTGGAGTTGGAGGTTTGTATAAGTCATTGCAATCTTGTACTGCCACCGATTTCATTAAGGAGGAACATTGGAATTTCTGACTAAATTCGTTGCAGGTCCCAAGAAATTTTAGCTTTTCCCCTCGGGCTCCCTGCGATCATATCAATGGGTTCATAGTGGATGCCGCTGTCGACACTGACCACCCAGGAGTAGCGGGACGGGAATGAGAGAACAAATAATGTTGCAATAAAAGAAATATTACATTTGAATCTGACACTTTTATACGATTCTTCATTGTGTTTCTCATTTTGTCGTCAATTCATTGTACAATGTATTGCGATATTAAAGTGGAGTGGGGCGATAAAGAGAACAAAATCGTTGTGATTGCATTTGGCTGTGTAGCTACTGTGTGTAGACACAGTAGGAACGTAGCCAAATGCAATTTTTAAAACTGTCCATACACCTGTAACTCAAACGTTTGTGTACCGGGTTATTAGTAGGTACAACTCGACTTCATCTGATTGCGACACTCAATGATTCACGTGGAGTCCCTACGGAATGGTCGTCAAAGCGGTAAGAGATACTCTTGTAAGAAGTCCTGTCTTTCACAGGCAAAAGATTTTATCTCGTTAAATGAAGATAGCACCCAGGACGATGTCGGGTATTTTAAGAGATGACTTAGGACTTGCAGCCTATAAGAGACGCACTGTAATAATAATATTCATACACAGAAAAAAAATGTTTACGGGTGATATTCTTTTTTTTTTATTTCTGATATTCTTTACTCAAAGCTCTAAAGGGGCTTAGCAATTTCTCGCCAGATTGCAACATGGGCATTATCGGGCTTCAGTGGTGGTTTGGTGAGGTGTTAGCTATGAAGGAGTGACTGAGTTGTATTTTTGTGAAAAAAGTATCAAAACATCGGCAAGGTAGTTAAAATTGTTAATAACATCATGTTCAATAGCCAAGTATGGTGCTTCCAGCACAAGGTCATAAAGCTCGATCCACCCAATCTTGGTCAATAAGTACGCTCCTGTCTACAACAGACCTGAAGACTGCCCTTCATCTAGTCCCAACCTTAATACGCTGGATTATGATTTATGATCAGTTTTAGAGAATCCAGCTTTCCTAAACGATTGGCACTGAAGAATTTCCCCAAGGAAGAAGTGTTTGTATTGATAACTGGCCTCAACGCTTAAAGGACTGTATCAGAGCCAATGGAGATCCCTTCGAATATTTTTTTAATATTTTTAATTTTTTCATAATAAACTAACACACTGTAGAAGTAATAAATGATATTTGCAATTTAAAAAATATTTTTTTTCTTTGTTACAATATTTAAGACACGACGTACCTGATATGGAAGTCCCAGAGGCGTCAAATGTCTGAACTTTTCCGTTTGCTGTTTACATAAATGACATTTTGGCAAACCAATGAATCCGACATCTTTTTTATTATAGAACATAAAACAATCCAAAATTTTACGTGGTAAACTGCTATCCATTTAAAGTAGTAATATACATAGTAGCAATAATAACAATAGCAAAAGGTAATAATTGATAGTATCTAATCTACTTTTATAGTTGCAAATCATCAGGATGTGAACGGTGATCAAAGAACCCTACTCTACATATCCGTCAGTTGTAGCTCACTCAGCATATTACAAGTTACGTAGTCATTGTTTCAAGCAAAACTTTACATATCCGTCAGTTGTAGCTCACTCAGCACATTACAAGTTACGTAATCATTGTTTCAAGCAAAACTTTACATATCCGTCAGTTGTAGCTCACTCAGCATATTACAAGTTACGTAGTCATTGTTTCAAGCAAAACTTTACATATCCGTCAGTTGTAGCTCACTCAGCACAGTACAAGTAACGTAGTCATTGTTTCAAGCAAAACTTTACATATCCGTCAGTTGTAGCTCACTCAGCACATTACAAGTACGTAGTCATTGTTTCAAGCAAAACTTTACATATCCGTCAGTTGTAGCTCACTCAGCATATTACAAGTTACGTAGTCATTGTTTCAAGCAAAACTTTACATATCCGTCAGTCGTAGCTCACTCAGCACATTACAAGTTACGTAGTCATTGTTTCAAGCAAAACTTTACATATCCGTCAGTTGTAGGTCACTCAGCACATTACAAGTTACGTAGTCATTGTTTCAAGCAAAACTTTACATATCAGTTTTTCATTTTGGTATATGTAATTACTTTTTATAGCAAGTAAAGGGTTATAAGCTTATGAACAGTAAAATGATCGCAGTTTGTTGGTTTGATTTAGATATTGAAAATTGTTGCATTAAACATGATCATTCGATATGCAGACGTTCCAAAGTCGGACTTACTTTAAACATGGAATGTTTGCTGTTCCTCTGTCCTACCCACAGCGAGAGCTGCGGCTGCGTGAAGTTGCGGTCGGGCGGTGCCACCGTGCGCTTGTACAGCTCGTGGCAGTCCACCAGCAACGTGAGCTGCGAGCCCGACACCACCACCGCCACACGGTGCCACTCGCCGTCCGCGAGGCGGAACGGAAAGCTCTCGACCCGCGGCACCTCGTCCCCCGCCGCCACGTAGTGCAGCCGCACCTCGTCCCTCCGCCCGCTGGACTGCAGCTCCAGGTACCTGCGTGCAGCCTCTACTGAACATGCAACCCGGGGGACCTCCGAGCGAGACGTTCCGAGGTACACAAACAGTGGCACATTTACAGGTTTTCGAGAGGCTTGACGTTTTGCGAGTGGCTCGGAAGATGCCGGTAGTTCTTATTGAGAGAGTTTATTAGTTGTCATGAGGTGATCAGACGCTTTCTGGATCCGACACTATACACAAAGCAACACACAACACGGGGAGGGACGGCAGCCGGCGAGGACCTCGGCTCGCTCTACACCTCAACATCGCTCGGATGGGGGACCATGTACCTCGGAACGAGACGCCAGCACGGACAATGGTGCCATGGAAAGAGGACGGCGATCGGCCTGGCCTTCCGAACGCAGCGGCGAGCGGTGCGGGTCCGGTACACACGTAGCAATGCACAAAATTGATTTCCATGTCGCTTGGAATGCAAGTGCGAACGACCGTGAGCCCCCGCAGGCGGTTAGCACGTCAAACAACACAGGTGAGACCGAGGAACATCGTATGGGGTTAGGTACATACAACAAACACGTCAAGACACAGCACAATACAGACGTCAGGGGAGGTACGACATTCATGCAAGCGGACCTGCCGCACGTGCGGCCATGCAGAGGTCACAGTGAGCAAAGTTGAACAAGTCGAGGAGGGCATTCCGAGGCACAGGACATTCCAAGATACATGATCATCCCCTATGCACGTGCACGCATGCTGTTGGGTAACTCCATGCATGCACGTGCAGCGATTTTGAGATCTAGAACTTACCGCGAATTCTGCTGTTACTGCAATCTTCCGTTCCGCTTTGGTCGAGCCGGCTCTACCGCCGCGGGGGTGGACCACGCTCTAGTCGGTGTCAAATAGTGACATTAGTTGTGGATACTGGACAACAGTACGTACGTAGCCGAGTGAAATTACTAGCTGTTCGTCGCTTGTGATTAGATAGCGTTCGTTAATCTCTGGATTATACATCAAATGTTATACATGCAACACACTTGAAGGAATAAATGAAAAAATACAATCGACTATCAAAAGGGCAAACATAAGTATTGTTGTAAAGTATTGAGTGCAAATATGATTTCAAGAAAAATTAAGATTTAGATAATCTTGTCCATATATATTTTCTATAGGCTACGTACTTAAATCATACGAATTTAAGTTTACAGCCCACCGTTGGCATGCTTGATATAAATTTATGTAAGATATTACAACATTCGTTCACTCTGCCTACCCCATTAAGGAAATAGTGTAAAGATGTGTTGTTGAGTACAATGTAAAAATTATAATTTTTCCTCTGAAGCTCGTAGCGTCTTTTTTATTCTAAGAGCATTTTCCACGAAGACATACAAGGGCTGATTGATAACTGGCGGAAACGTCGAACTTGGAAAAAAGATAGGCAAACAAAATTCATTATAATATAATCGAGCATCTTTTCGAAAGTAGAACGCATAATTTGAATTTATTCGAACTGCTAAAATTTGTGTGAGGGTGACAACTGTCTCTGCCGTGCGTTTTCTAAACAATGGAAAGTAATGAAATTCGTGCGGTGATAAAGTTTTACGTTTTAAAAGGGAAAACAGCAACCCAGATCAAAGTTAAGCTAGACAGTATGGTAATACTGCTCCTGCAATAAGTGCAATTTACACCTAAATTTTATTTTTAAATTTACACCTTGATTTTAAACGCGGAAGAGACCTGTGTAGATGCCAAGAGATCTGATCGTCTAAATGAAATCACGAATCCGGACATGATCAAAAAGATTCAAAAAATCATTCGCAAATATTGGAGTAAAATCGTTTTCAACATTTTACTCCAATATTTGCGAATGAATATGGTGCGATGGTTGCCGCGTGTCCTCATTGTTGATCAAAAGCAACGTCAAGTGGACGACACGTCTGAGTGTTTGGCGCTGTTTATGCGTGATACTAACGAGTTTTGCAGCCTTATGTGACAGTAGATGAAACATGGATTCATCATTATACTTCTGAAACAAAAGAACAATCTAAGCAGTGGACTGAGAGTGGAAAACCTGCGTCGAACAAAGCAAAAACAGTTTTATCAGCCGGCAAAGTGATGTCGAAGGTGAGGGGGCATTTGAGTGGATTATTTGCAAAGAGGAAAAACAGTAAATGGAGAGTATTATGCAAGTTTGCTGCAAAAGTTTTGTGAAGAAATCCAAAAGAAACGGCCTCATTTGGTCAAAAAGGAAGTTTTATTCTACCACGATAACGCACCTGTGCACTCGTCAAGGGTTGCAGTAGCCAAAATCCATGAATAGCGGTTCGAATTGCTTCCGCATCCCCCCCATTTTCCCAGATCTGGCCCCGGCTTCCATTTATCTCGAATCTCAAGAAATGGTTAGGTGGCCGAAGATCAAATGATGAAGTCACTGTCGCCGTAGACGAGTAGTCTGAGGGGTTGGAGGAAATATTTTATCATACTAACGGCAACGGAGAAGCGCTGGACTAAATGCATCGAGGCAGAAGGAAACTACGTTGAAAAATAAAATTGTTTTAAATAGATTATTTCAGTTTTTCCCTGTCGCTTCGGATACTTATCAATCACCCCTCGTACAAATATCAGCTACAGGCACTGGAGGCATAATTGTGGAATAAAATCAATTGAGACGAGACCGTCATTTCTACTTAGATTAAAAGTAAATTACGGTTAAAACATTTGTAAGCTCTACTAGGGCTCTCTTTTTCACTTTCGAAGGAGAAAGATGCTTAAACCAAACTTCAAGTTTTGATAGTCAGTAAATATTTATAAAACATAGTACTTATGTTCTTATGTTAATCTACTAAAAGTGAGATCAGAATTACCTATTGTATCCGTGTGAAAAGGAAATAATGGAGCCAGTGTTGGCAGACTCCTGGCGCACCGTCGCCATGAGCGTGAATTCCGGCGACTGCCGCACCAGCTGCGCTGCGCGACTGAATTGTTCGTCTTCAACTTCTAATAACCGGGAATCTCCTGAAAAGGTTAGGGAGAACATTGTCCGAGTTGAGAAATAGCAAGCCTGCGTTTCTAAGGATAAAGTAGGCCGGTTATCCACCAGGCAAGGCGCTCCCGGCCCGGAGCAGCTATGGTGCGTGTGGTTGGCCTCCACTATTAGAGGACAATGGCTGGTGAAGCCTGTATTGGACATCGATGTCAACGTATTTTGCGGAGAACGTGCGACGTATTACAAACAAGAAGGAAATCTCTACAGTGACTTGTGAGCCTGCTGCCGCCGAACTCGCCGGCCGAGCGCCGCCGCGCGGCTGGCCTAAGTGCTGATAGTTGTGTTGTTCAATGGCCTACTTGGCCTCATTCAATTCCAACTTGTCGTAATAAATTATGGTAAAACCACCTACTAAAGTAATGTGCCGCGTACCTACAGTTGGCTTCAAGCCAGAGTTAATCCAAATATGTTTATAGTACGTTGTTACTTCTAACACTATTAGGTACTAGCAGTCCGTCCCGGCTTCGCACAGATATTATTTACTAGCAGTCCGTCCCGGCTTCGTACAGATATTTCACGAAATCGGGCAAAACCTTATTGATTTACAAACATATAAAAAATGTTAATTCATTAGTCAATGTCACTGTCATAGCAATGCATTACATTGTGACAGAGCAACGTCTGTCGTGACAGCCAGTTGTCACCAATTCAGCGAGTGAATATTAACTTTCATATTTTTTCACAACTTTGGTTACATTGTCGAAGTTTTCACAATGAGACTCATTATAATTGACACAAAAAACTATAATTAAATTAATTTGTTTTGACAGGCAAAATGAAAAGAAACTTGCGACGCTACAGTGTGCCTACAGAACAAAGCAGCGACGCTACAGTGTGCCTACGGAACAAACAAGCGACGCTACAGTGTGCCTATAGAACAAAGCAGCGACGCTACAGTGTGCCTACGGAACAAAGCAGCGACGCTACAGTTTGCCTACAGAACAAACCAGCGACGCCACAGTGTGCCTACATAATAAAACAGCGACGCTACAGTGTGCCTACAGAACAAACAAGCGACGCTAGAGTGTGCCTACAGAACAAAGCAGCGACGCTACAGTGTGCCTACAGAACAAAGCAGCGACGCTACAGTGTGCCTACAGAACAAAGCAGCGACGCTACAGTGTGCCTACAGAACAAACCAGCTACGCTACAGTGTGCCTACAGCACAAACAAGCGACACTACAGTGTGCCGACAGAAATAAAAACGGAACGCTACAGTGTGCCTACAGAACAAACAAGCGAATAGAATTTCTCACAAAGTTTGACAGAACTATAACAGTACGCCAACTCTTTGTTTTGTGTTGCTTGGTGCAATGCGACGCTGTCCTAGGCCAAATTAAGCTTCGGTAGCAACGAAAGAAAATTGCAGATGAGAAATCTACGGGAACTGGCTTTTTGTTTTGGGACATTTGAACTGTACATTGAGCGTACATTTGTAAGAACAGACCTCAAACGCAAAATAATTTGTAAGCACATATGGGTGTATACAATTTCTGATAGTCACTTTTTTATAGTATGGGGGGGGCAAACGAGCCCGGCCATGAACATAAGCATAATTACCAAGCCGGTACTTTGCACTCCTTTTCACTTCTCCTCCCAATGGGCCACCGGCTACTCACAAACCGCACGAGACGCAGCTCTGTAGATGTCACTTTATTTGTATATAAACGTTTTTGTATAATAGTGGTTAAAAAAACAACATATCTGAAATAAAGTATCCTAATGGAAATGTGGGAGGAATGGAGTGTCACGTTGATATGTGATCGCTACCTACACACCTGCCTTGCATCCTCTATATATGAAGGTAGTAATGAACTCCCTTCATATAGCATGCCCCTTCTCATTTTTACACCAACACTTTCTTTCATACCTTTCTCTCACTTCATTATTGCGAACACGGTCGGCGTGGGTTACATGACATATTTTCGCATCGGCCTCACCTCAAACGCGTTTATTTTATGCACTATCTAACATGCCCAACTCTCACTTCCATACAATAACGTTGGGGTTAGCACGAAGTTATGCCGCGCAAGACCCTGGCATAAAACAGTTTCTGCGTTGCCTCTGGCATCCCCTCTGAAACACAATGCTCTTGCTGCGACACTACATCGTCGACCGCAGCTCTCACGTCCAGACACAGGTCCATTCTTCATCAATTACTTCGTGTTTAGTATGTCTTACACGGGTTACAGCACTGGGAACAGGAACTTTCAATTAATTTTAATAAAATCAAAATTGATACAAAGTACTGAAATGAAGAACATTATTGCGTATGATTTGAGACAAAAACATGATGCCTAATCGCAAGTTTGAATTCCGCCACTAATATGCAACTATTGAAGGCTTAGATTTACAGTCCAATACTTACTTTATAGTGCAGAGTGGAGTTATGCCTTATAGAATAGAATATTACTTTATTTACATACTAATAATTGCTACACTGTTACACGTTTCTTAACATCATTCATACAACGATATAGGACACTTAAAACGATATCAAAATAACAAGATTTATAGCACAAGAAACAAAAATAAACAGGCAAGCCAAACAACAGAAACAAAGAAAAATAAAACAATAACAGAAAATATAGATGACTTTATCCTAAAATTAATATTAGGTACCTTTGTATATATTTTTAATTGAAAATACGAAAGCCAGGGAAATGCACAACAGTGGTCTACTTTAACCTAAAAAGGAAACCACTCAGTTGTATGATTGCGGACGAACCACAATCCTGATACGGGATTACATTGAAATATATTTCTACCACATCTACAGGATAACCTGTAACATCATGTGTGTTTGAAACATCAAGTTCTTAGGAACATACAGCTAAAATCGTATTATATAAGCTTCTCTATTAGTTATTGAAGATACGCAAACCTTATTTCTCCCGAGAAAAACTTTTCACGCTTTAATAAATAAATAATAAAGCGCGGGTAGTGTGCACATGTTTCTTAAATGTGCTTCAGAGACTATAAAATGCGCAATAAAAAGATTTGGCGAGGGTGGAACAATGACGGCACGCGCGTAGGTGACGCAGCAGGCAGTGGGCGAGCCGCGAGTGGCGGCGCGGGACGGAGCCGCGCCGGCGGCTGCGCGCTGAGGAAATGCATCACTTGATTGTTAAAACATTTACAATTTTTAATTTAATCTCTGCGCGAATTGAATTGGGGTGATGTTTATAACAACCAATTTGTAAACGATAGAGGGACAGTTAGTCTCTGTTCTTATCCGACTGCACGACGAGGGTCATGTCTCTGGAGCGTATGTTTTGTATGTGCAGGCAGGTGTCTGTGACCTGCGGTCACGAGGAAAAACACTTCATACATACACACAACATACTCATGCACGCGCACCGTATTACAGACGGCTAACTTCGGTCTTATAGCGAGCCAGTAGCTAGTGTTGTTGCACGCTCACTTGATATGATGTCCCGTTTCGTGCGGTTTGTGAGTAGCCGGTGGCCCAATGGGGGGGAGGAGAGATGATAGGAGGGGCAACGCGTCTGCGTAGCAATCATGCGAATATCATCAACGGCTCCGATTGCTCGTTTGCCCCCTTATGGGCCTATAAAAAAATGTTTGTTTAGAGTCTACCACACAATGAACCGTACCTATATACTCTATTATTGTAAATCTAATTATTTTTAAGTTATTAAATAATATTCCCTATATACTCATAGTAGCTCCATGAATAGATTTGTTGGTCCTGTTACTTATTACTTGTTAAACCGCGAGGCTTAATGTAACAAAAGTATGGTGCCACTGCACAGCAATATTGACTAGCTACACGCATCTGGCTTTAGCACTTTTAAATCTTAACTACCACACAAATTAATTACTTCTTACCAGAATCCGGGAAACGGAAATCTATAATTAATTGGCCAGTTAAGTTCGTAATAAGCTAACTGGCACTTTAATAGGCCCTCAGTACTTACTTGCTCGTGCAGGTAATGCGATACGAGGACATGTAGACTATTTGCTATCAGATACTCTAACCGACTGTTTACGACGGCGACTTCAACAAATAAGTACAAGACATTCAAAATTTTAAATTCAAATCTTTTGGAATAATAACGTTCGAGTTTCAATGGCTTTGAGAGTTGAAAGTGCTGTAACTAGGGGCATGAACTAGCAACTTCGCCGTCAGAACGACCCGCACTGTGCAAACAATATCAGGCCAATAAAAGTAAAAACTTGTTTAGTTGCACTAGTTACGTCACGGCAGATAATGAGAACATTATGATGTGCTCTTTCAGACGCGGGACGTGGGGGAACGGCCCACCCTCGCCCTCGCTCACTTACATGTCGGCTCTGATTGCGTCGGTTAGAGTACTCTTTTTATAATCCAATATTATTAAAGTAGCTCTATATTTCAGGCACTGATATTAAATCTACACCAGCGGAATAAAATACTTGAAAACTACACCCATTTCGACCTAGAAAAAACGTTGGATATTATATAGTGACGCAGGCTGCTGTGGCTTACTGACCGTAAAAGATGCTTTGGTGACTGTAAGAGGCAGCATGCATTGCAGTCCAATTGAGCCGGCGCGGCCGGTCTCCCTGGTGCTCCCCGCTCACGTGACATCACCGAAAATTGTCAGCTGGTGTACGATTGGAGGGGAGGAGGACAGGAGACATCTGCATGATTAAAATAATGCGTATGCGTATGGGAAAAGATCCGATCCGATTTCTCGTGATGATAAAGTGGATGTTTGTGGGCGTCAGTAGACATTAAAACATTCAGACTGCTCGTTTGCCATCATATCTTAAAATGAGTTTTTGAGTTTATTTGTCGCAACAAATAACAATGTTTGGTTTTCAGTTATGTTATTGAAATTACTTTAACGATGAATATTAAAATATCCATAGATCAAGTTGAATCAATTGCGCATTGATGTTATGGCACTGAGTCGGAATGGAATCTAAAAACAATTTGACCACAATGATTAATATCTCAGCGTAGCTACAGCGGGCGGCGCGTGCGGTGCGACGTGCGGCGCGGTGTGCTGACGACAGATATCCGACTGCTTTGTACAAATAGAATATAACAGTTCGTACAACTGTTCGAGTTCCGTTGACTTATTGTACGTAATATTTTGGTTTCATTAAATCACCCTTAGAGAATTTATAGACTTACAAATATTTGCGCGGCATTATGAGACTATTGTACAAAGGTGCCCCGCGGCGAATATATTTATTGGACTCGGGCGGGGCAGCCGTCCCTTGCGTCCAATTCCGGAATTAAATATTTATATTGGGATGTGATTTTGACACTACAATTTCAAATTAGAAATATTTTTGGGGTTCCGTACTTCAAAAGGTAAAACGTTACCCCTGTAAGATAGTTTTTTTTATTTCTATACGTCTTTTAAGGAAACTTATAGGGCGCGCCCCGGTGGTCCGTGTCATTTGGTAATAAGTCACACTACGCAATGCTGACAAAGGGAGAGTAGTTGATTCTAGATATTTTCTTTGGGGGGACCTAGGGAAACTGTGACACTCCTAACCCGATTAGGGTTACGAGTATCACAGTTTACCTCCACTGCTACTCCTGTGTCTCCAGGTTCGACAGCGGCCACCACACCCCTTTGATGTGATAGCAGGGAGCGCGAGGGTATGCTAAAAACTGCGTGGGATTTAATCAGAAGAAAATAGGAGGAATAGGAAGTCTTTTCACTTTCCCTCCTCAGTCAAACAGTGCAGGGTTGCAATGACTTCAACAAACAATCAAGAAAAGAGGCAGCAGCCAGGTGAAGCCCGGCTGCTAAGATTTCACAAGGCCTAATAATACACATCACGCGTTATGTTTATTTATCATCTGGGGTAAACCCCAGATAGCGGGGTGAACCCCAGGTGAGGCAGCTCGATTTATCTGATGCCAGTAATACTTGTGGCTTGGTTTGGCAGCACGAGAGCTTCCACGTCGTCCGCCGGACACTTTAGTACGTTACTTTCGTAAAAATCCCGATATTATAAACCATTATATTGCGCTCTTCCTGACATAATAGTTACATCACTTTAAAAAACTTTACCAACGCTAACCAGCGCTACGTACCAGTACCTCACGGGAAGTACTAAAGAGCAAGAGGAATAGGTGCTTCGCGCATGGGGCGAGGGGCGACGATGGGCCATTGCACTGTGCCCAATTTGGTGGTGCGGGACAATTTCGTGGTGCGGCACAATTTGGTGGTGCGGGACAATTCCTCCGCAGTGGTGGTGTCTGTGCTCGTGTGACAAGTAGGTGGGGGATGAGCTTTAGCGAATCAGAACACAATATTTCATTTTTAAGGAAGATGATCTGTTTAGATTACAAGGAGCTTTGAGTCTACACTGCTGCACTAAACATGATAGCGATTTTGTAAGCTCAAGCTAACACCAAAACCAAGCCGGTTTAGGCGGGTATAAGGGAGATGCCCTTATGTTCACAGGGAACCCCCCCTCCCCCGGTCCACTACCGTACTGCAAAGTAAATATCATACTAATTGTGTGGCTTGTAGTTATAACGTGTGACTGATCTGTTACCTGTAAGACGTTCGTTTGGATGTCTCGACTCCGGAGATGTTCACAACACTTCATAGTTACAATGATAATGGGTATTAAACACGTCTTGTTTCTTTTAGCAGAACTAAATACGTACGCTTATGAAATCTATTCCGTATACTTACCTCATGTATTACACAATCCCTAATTCACCCAAGAAAGCAATAAAACATTTAAAATTAAAACAAATGTTGTGGTGAATGGTGATTTTAACCCTTTGATGCCCCCCGCATCGAGTGGCGTCGCATGACTTCGCTTCAGTGGCATTATTTCAGTCGAGCGAGCAAAATCACTGCACCCAGTGGCGCGCCCACAGCGGAGACATCGCCTCGCGCTCGAGACGCAGTATGCAAACAAAATAACATAAATGCCTTCACTTTCGATTTCTTTTTCTTTCATTGATAGGGGGAAAATGAGCGGTCACATACTCCGCATTCGTATAAGCAGGACGACAATGCGAAAAAGATGCGCATCCCTAGAGTGCGAGCCTGATCCAACTCGATCTTGGGCGCGCATGATTGCAGATAGAGTACTAAGCTGTCGTTGAACAATGATGCAAAATCATCGCCACAGGCAGTTTAACAAATTATGTGTTAAAAAAGATAAATACACTAAGTATAGCTTTAAGTAAAAATGACACTAACCCACTATGAGCCAATGATACTCGAAATAAAAATTAAAATGAATAAATATAAAGAGCGCACTTCGCGCCAGGTCTGTGACAGTGCAAGTGTGCGCTGGAACGTGACGTTATCATGCAGTACACTCGGCGTTACTATATCACACGGTTTTACTGCTCAACTTTTTTACCTGTGGTCCAATCGTTTTTTAAGCAGAATCTCCAAAAACATATTTATACAAAAAATAAGTGCGTGTCCGCATAGGGAGTTCCGACACTGGACACCAAAGCCGGTCGGGCGATTGAGACTCTGCGGACAGCCGACGGGTTGCGGCGCAATACGTTCATCCCCACAAATTAGGGCACAACCCTCCGACAATTACGAGATCGCGCTTAATGTGCTGCTTTGCTTTCAAAGTGAAACGTGTGAAACTGCAGTTCCCGCAGAAAGCACTACAGGGCTGCGCTACCATAGTACTATTGTAATTGAATTATAACAAATAGTTATATGTTGTGTATAGCTTGTGAAATATATTACCATCTTAATGACCCCGTCTAGTTCAAACCTAATTGATCAATGATTTAAAAAAATCTTCAGTGTTCACCAATATCTCCAAACAGTAATGATATAAACTCTACTGTAACATTTTATAATTTGATGAATACATCTTTACGTGATCACATTTGGAGTGGACCATGTACTGGACATGCACACGAATGACACACACACACACACACACACGCACACGCACACGCACACACACGCACACGGAACTTCAGTCTATTGAGGTGAGACTTTTACATATTTGTTGTGTTAATTGTATGGTTAAGGATCCTTAATGTTTTTTCTACACCAAAGTTACAATATATACAGTTTCATTTTTTTCCGAAACAAAGTAAAGAAAATTAGATTATGTTTCTTTTATTACTTTAAAAAAAAATTACAAAATTTAGATTAAATTTCTTAAGTTTTTTCTCCAAAACAAAATTACAAAATTTTAGGTGAAGTTTCATTATTATTTTTTCCAAAACAAAGATACATAATTTAGAGTAAATATTATTGTCATTTTGTCAAAAATAGTCAGCCCTACATTGAGCTGGGAGCGTGACAGATTTGGGTCGTAGCTCGTAACCGCGGCGTGTTAATCACTGCTCGGTTTCGCAGAGGGACACATTTGCCGCTCGGATTAGACCGCTTTGTCAATAGTACCCTTGTTCCGAGGGACCCGCTTCGGGATTATCAACAGTCATGTTAATCAGTGGAAATTATGTTTACCGACGGTGTTACGGTGGTACTGACGTAGTTGTAACGGTGTGACTGTGTAAGCGTGTAACAGTGTAACGTTATAGCTGTCCTATATTTGTTGGGCTTAGCTTCGGCTGCGTCGTCTGCTGACGCGTATGTGACATCCATAATAGTGCAAATGTTATTTAAGGAAAAGAAAACTTTTTCTCCTCCCCGCCAATACTTGGCGCAAGTATTTTTAGGAAGATCTAAGGGGGGTTCTCACGTGATTAAGAATTAATGTGCAATTGAAATAAAACTTGTAAATCAATATGAAATTACTAAAGACAAGATGGTTGGAGAAGCATCACAAATATATTGAAGTGGCTTTCAGTGGTGTGTGGTGGTGTTCCAGGGAGCGCAGGGGTCCTAGCTCTGCGCCTACTTACACTAAATAAAGTTCTTACATTTCCTACAGAAATTGGATTTTGAAGCTGAGCGAAAACAAAAATACCAATCTAGAGGTGGCAGAGAAGCTGTGCCTCAGCAAGGAAATAATATTTATGTCGATCATGAAGGAGTGTATCAATTCTGTTGACTTCCTTCCCGCCCTTCTCATATGGCGGACGTCAAAACTCGAAACGAAATAAAAGCTTCCCTTCTCTGTTAACTCGAAAACAAAATAATATTCGACATTATGAGATCGAAGCACAGTGAGGCACAACTGTGGCGGCGATGTAATAAAAGATGATTTTGTTCTTGTTAAAACATATTGGGGCTACTCGCGCTCCCCTCACAAGTGTCCGTGGCGGAATGGCAATGATTATTGGTGAGTTTAAATAGTGAAGTTAAGTGAGGTGTTCAAGTATGGTTGGTCAATGAAGAGGCAAAGCGAATTCCGTATTTGTAAAGGCAAAAAGTTCTTAATGTTTACAGCGGAAGGGGACAAAACGACCCTTCGGAGCAATGTTGAGTACCGAAAATAATATAAAATTGTAAATTTTATCCACCACTTTTAACCATCCTACCAAATGGGTCACCGGACACCCATAAACTGCACAAAACGCGACAGAATAGCCATCAGCAATATTATGTTCTCGAGAGATTACAAAATGATCAACAGGATCAGGCCTTATCAAACTTGAGTTTCATTTGAAGACGAGCGCACAGTAGAGTAGTGGAGGCGCCCCTCCCGTGCGGCGCTGAGTGGAAGACGAGCGCACAGTAGAGTAGTGGAGGCGCCCCTCCCGTGCGACGCTGAGTGGAAGACGAGCGCACAGTAGAGTAGTGGAGGCGCCCCTCCCGTGCGGCGCTGAGCGGAAGACGAGCGCATAGTAGAGTAGTGGAGGCGCCCCTCCCGTGCGGCGCTGAGTGGAATTGCAGCGCAAATGGATTGCACTTCCAATATTGACCAGCCGTCGCAAGTGAAACATTTGCATCAGGTGTCATTCCATTATATTGCAGTCTATTCTAGGAAGCCACGGGGCACCTGTGTTTGTGCAAGGAACATTTTAAAATGGCTGTGCACACCACATTTAGTGAGTGTTACATGAAGAAATTATTTTTAATGTATTGATATAGAAAAATCTATACATTATGTAAATAATATCTTAACGTAAGACTTAACAGGTTCAGCGACAGTGCCGCTAGCAAGTTCAGTTCGGTGGCTGCAACAAATATAGAGTACAATTTACCTTGTAGTATATAAGCGATGCGCTCCGGCTGCATGCCCGGCGCGAAGGAGACGCCGGGACGCGTCGTGTTGTGTAGCGACAGCGCCGCCAGCAAGTCCAGTTCGGTGGCTGCAACAAATATTGACAATTAAATAAACGTAGAATCATCGAAGCCGAATCGAGCGGCACGACTCACATAATGTCGTCGTCGCAAAGAAGGCAGCGCTGTGTGAGTTGTTTTAATGAACTATGCTGACCAGTGCTCTACACTCGAGCCAAGAAAATCCGAGAACCGCCAACATGGGCGGCCATCAAAAATTCTCACACTTATATATCTCAATCCTCCTTTTATCTGATAGCTGTTACAACCATTCAGAGTTAAGAGGAAGGGCCACTGTTGCCATAGAGCGGATAACAGTCTACTACTATTCGTTATTGTAAACGTAAGCGAAGCCCGGAGCGCTGAAATTAGTTTGTCGACCTTGACGTCCTCGTCAAATAGTAACAAACATGTGAACAACAACAAATGATTGTGTGTATACTCACTGAGCATCTTACGAACGCCACCACTAATCACAAAACAGATATAAGGACGGCACGTTCTGTAATAATTCAACCGTTCGAAAACCTATTAACAAAGTTGTGTCAATGATATGAATATTGATGTAACATAAAAACGGTTGGCCTACATTTAGCCGATCAATATATATCGGCACAGAGAGCGCCGAAATATGTACAAAGGACTGACGTATCTATCGCTCACTTTAGCTCACAAGTCAAAGGGTTTCATCGACTACGTCCGACATTGCGCGAGACTCTGTGACATCATCTGCTAGAAGCTGCGTACCTGTAATTTTGGTAAAACAATAGAAAGAAGAAGAATATCTTTCCAGTCAGTTATGGTTTCAATTCATTGAAACTTCATTTAAAATATTTCAATAGTTCAATTTTAATTTAACATTTGTAAGGTTATTTACATTTCTTTAGTAAATTGACTTTCAATATCCTGTAACCACTAACTATCGTTTAGGGTTGGTATCGTGCAACAGTCGTCCGCCCCTGGGCCCAACTGGACTCGTGGACTGAACAGACGAGCGCACGGCGCTCTGGTCGCGTGTCGAGGACTCGATTAACTCGGTGTTAGCCGACGATAAGTTATGAGTCTGAGAGAAGGCGAGCTGTAGCTGTGATGACACTCACCGGATCAAATACGCCGGAATTCTGTTCTTTCAAGGCCAGATTATGTTCTAGTATACCAATGGGCAAAGACACAAATTTACTTTCCCATATTTAGGTTTTTTATAATATATGAGGCAAAAGAGAAATTTCTCCTCCCCCCCAATGGAATACCGGTTACTCACAAACCGCACGAAACGTGACAGCATAGCTTTCACTTTAAGGTGCTATCATATGAGCGGGACATGCCCCGACGGTGTCAGCCCAACTCGGCTGCAATGCAGCAACTACCTGTGCTCCTCTAAATGACATCCCGATAGACCACCGCCGGAGAGAACATCGCCTTGAGGCGGTCTCCGAATAATGCGAGCATCACATCTCATGCTCTGTCGCCAGCAGCCTGTCGCTTGCAGTAGGAACCATCTCATCACTTTGGTCGCAATAAATTTGTATGAAACTTGAATTACTAACTGGAATTACATAATTTTACTTATCATCTCAATAATCAAATGTTTTCCTTCTACGATATATATATATATATATATATATATATATTTGGCGGGGGTGACTCTACGGTGCACCTACGGTCTACGGCGTAGCGGACACTACAAACTACGAATCGTCGCGCTGCGCCTCTCCACTGAACGTTAACTATTCGTTACACTAATTGTAAGTTTAATTAATTCCAAATATTATTTGTTCACAAGTAGTTGAGGAAATCGTATAGTATTTTATTATCACAATAAGAAATGGAAAAAGGTTTTTTTAGTGAGAAAGCTTGGAATAAATTGAGGTATTGTCTTCACCATCCGTTGCTCCAGAAAAATATCTCATAAATTGTTATAAAGTATATTTTGTTGTGGTCAGAACACTTGAGTGGCAGGCGGTAACGTTTCACGCCAATGGTACACCGTGTGAAAACTATGTTCAACATTTGCTTCAGAAACATAAATAGATCTGAACAGGTGACGCTAATAAATGATAGAAGTGCATTGCATTTGAAATAAATTCACAAGAGGAAATGAACCTGCCCTGAATATTTGTGATGATACAAGTATAAATGAGAATGTTTTAATTGTTGCAGTCGCAGACTAAGAGAGAGAAGTGCGGTCTGCTGAGAGTGAATACGGGCCATTTGATCTACGGAGCTTCAACTAATCACATCGGAAGACAAACGGATAAGGAACAACGTTTTGTCGGTTTTGGTCACATAATCTGATGTGTAATTTGAACTCGTACATGATACAAGAATACAAACGACGGCGACCCCTACTTACAGTGTAAAGTAAAGAAATGATGAGAAAGGAGATTTGTTATACGATTCAGATGCTACGCTGCCTTACAAACACATTTATATATATATAAACAGACAAGATAATTTCTTCATTCAATGATACATATATTTCTATTCTAACGTTGCAGCCTTATATAGTATTTTCTTGCTACCTATATCGTTAGAAAATCTTACTTAATATTCTGCTAGAATTCTATTCTAAAATGTAAATTATGAATTTGTGTTCTAATTGGAACAAGAAAATTTAAATAACTTTTAAATCACAAATAGAACACTCGAAAACTTAATTTACAATAAAATAAAGCCTTTGTTAAAACACAAGAGCACAGGAAGTGTCCAGTAAAAGCGAGCGCGGCCACGCCGAGACATTGCTCTTAATTTCAACTTCAATTAGAAAGCATCACCCGTGATGCTTTGTAATGTCGAAAGGATGCTCCCCCCCCCCCCATGTACGTCTCGCTGTAACAACTTGTTTTTGAGCTAACAACTTTATATTTTATTAAGAGTTTTGTTTAATATCAGTTCATCTTACGCCAAGGTATATTTTGTACGTGATATATTTTTCTTATTTATTTTCATTGACTATGATTATAAGACAAGACATAGGTCATGTTCAACTAACACGTCCTCCCCAGGCCGGTCAACGTCGATGGTGCTATTCTCGAAGTCGTAGACGAATACGTCTACCTCGTGCGACTATTGCAATTAGGTATTAGTACATAACTTCGAGAAGGGAGCCGATAGAAGGACTCATTTGAGTTGGGCAGCATTCTGGAAGCTTCGTCACATACTCAAATCGCCTATACCGCAGAGCTTGAAGAAGAAAGTCTTCAATCAATGCGTTCTCCTCGACCTACGGGGCCGAAATCAACTCAACGAAGCTCAACGGGCTACTGAACGTGCTATGTTGGGTGTTTCTCTGTCCGAGAGAATTCGTCAAGAATTTATAAGGCAGAGAACTAAAGTATCCGATATCACGCGACGAATAAGCTCGCTCAAGTGGCAATAGGCTGGTCACACACTCAGAAGAACATATGACAGATGGGCCAGTAAGATTCTAGAGTGGGGGCCGAGTTTAGGAAAAAGAAGTGATGGTCGACCGTTCATCAGGTGGGCAGACGATCTCCGTGCAGTTGCCGGTCCGGGATGGATGCGAGTGGCAGGAGATCGGTGGTCTCGGCGTTCATTGAAAGACGCCTATGTCCAGCAGTGGACCGGATGAATATAGGAAAGTTGTAAAGACTGACATGAGTGAACACCTTAATTAATTTAATAATAAAAAATAGTCCGACTAAATGTTAATAAAAAAAAATTATAAAACTGAAACATTAAGTTACTTGCGCTGCTTCAAATCTATTGTATGTATGCATGTGTACGCATGTGTACGCAGTGACTCTCGCTTTTGCAAGACGTATCATGGAAAAGGAGCCGAGGCGCCGCGTGACAGCAGCGTGGAGATGCTAAGGGCCATCCATCCCGGGCTTGATCCCACCTTACACAAATTTTGACTAGGTACAGCTACATCCACAGTTACCTCTGTGGGGTTCAAGCTGGAGCCAATCATCACCCCCACCCCTCTAAGAGATCCCTCGTCCGTCGGTGTAAACGGAAGCTGAACTTGACTAAGCCCGTATTCTAATAAGTCCACCGACGCCGCTACCAATCTGCACTTACATAATGTACCAACTCTCAAACAGAAACTTGAATTTTCATATCACAGCATTTTCAATTCTACTTCCCTTAAAGTCAGTTTTTTTAGTACTGAGATTAGAGACAATCGGATGCCCGAGAGTAAAGGTACGTTCATATGATATTCAGTTCACGTCTATAGGTTTCATCTACTTTTTCTGTTGAGAGTATTCAAGACAAAACCATTTCGGTTGTAAATTATGTATTTATGATAAACCAATAAAGTTTTTTCTCTGAAGTAATAGCCTAATTCATAAAGTGTGAGACAGGGCGGTGCGTCAGCGGCGCTCGGCGCCGGGCGCGCGTCGCCGTCCCGTCTGCCTCCCTCGGCACAGGCCACACAGTAACAGATCGTAAACGCGTCCTGTGCTAACCACGGCTCGCTCCCGCGATGACGCGACTACTGGAGGCGTGCGCATGGATTTAATGTTCATAAAATTTTAGTCGTGCTACACGAACAGATTTAGGAGGACAGCGGAATCGGGACGAGGTGACGAGGCTGGCACGTAACGGGATAAGCCGGCTATATAACGGTAACGCGGTGCAGACACGTCACAGTTATAACCAGAAGACACAAAAGTCTGCGCTAGTCACTGGAACTGTTGAGGCTGGAGCAACAGCGCCGCCAACCAGTAGTAGGTTCCTCCGAAAAAAAAGGCGCGTCACAGTCGATGACGCGTCCACCCTCCTATCAATGCCCCAAGCGTCATTATTAATATTAAATCAATGTATTCAGTACTTTGGATGATATTTAAAAAAAAAGTGCTGAGTTTATTACATAATTTGGATGAGAATCTAGTAAATACCCCTCTGCAGTGATGAAAACGACTGCCGGTCAGCCTGTATAGAGAGTTTCGTGAACCATTATCACACTCTGCTTTGTATGCGTTTTGGAGCCATAAAATATAGTTCGGACTTGCCCATGAAGGGTTCGCATATCTCTTAAACTACCACATCAATTTTTTTTTTCAAATCAATTTTTCTTACAATTTTTTATTGAATTCTGTAATTCAAATCATTTCCGTAATCTTTCTCTCGGTAGTTCAAAAGTTAGTTAACACACACTTTTTACAACTTTAGCATAAAGTATCTCATAAAGTGTTAACATAATCAAAAAGCTTTCTTAGAACCCAAACCATATCATTTAGAGAAGCCACTCAGTGACAACTCTCGCGGCTGTACGCTCTCGCAAATGTTAATACCTCCCTTAGTTACACTGCATCTTTTTTAGCGGTTTATAAAATACATCCGGCTGCCTTTTGTGACATACGGACGGAGAGGCGAATAATTTTGGCATTTGGCTACCGAATCCTAAGATATAATATTTAGTAGATTTCGGCGGTGCGCACAGACGATGCGTACGTGTAATGCGGCGGCTGCAGTTTCTTTCGGCGGCGTCGCATAACACTACAGCCGTGCGCAGTGTTCAGCCCTCAGGACTTAGTCACACCTAAACAGGTTGGCTGAAGTTACCTGTGTGAGGCGCCCATACTGCCAGTCAGCAGATTTGTTAACAAAACTCTGTCAATAAGATGAAGTACTGAAATAGCATAATATCGCGAGGGTTATGTCCATGCCCCATGCCCATGATACCGGACAGGCACTGTTCACCTGGCTGCCGCCGCAGACAGATTTTTTTCTTTTGTTTGGTAGCGTTTGCTCCCCAGGTGGTCCCACCTAGTCCCTGGTAGCGGTGGTGGACGAGGGACTCCCTCAAACTTTACATGCACATAACTATTTTTAATAAACTTCCTAATGTTATAAAGAATATTTGCACCATGCTAGTCATCATCTCAATTGTGTGAGCTGATGATGGTGGCCTATGCGTATCCCCATAAGACATGATATGCCTGTACTCAGACCCTATCTCTGTTTGAAAGGGCGAGGTGTAATAAGCACAAACGCAATTAGCATGTTGTTATGATTGTAGTGATGTTTGTCAGAGACAATGTACACAGTTGACGCTTAGTGCAATTGCTACGACACCAAAAATAAAAAACAATGTAACCACTGGAAAGTTAAGAATAAACCATATTGAATACATAATTTATCATTGTAATTTTGGAATTTTTGGATTTTATTGCAGTTTGTTCAAGTATTTTACGAACTCAAAAGTTCACTTTCTTATAGTGAAAAAAAAAGGCAAGGTCAAGTTATAAAATCGCATAAATTGTACCTTTTTTTGTTGACGTGGGAAAGCGCATTTACGCGCCTTCACTGGCCCTGGGTGGGGTCCAGTGGTGTGTGGGACTCGCGGCAAATGTGATATAATGATATCAATGCCGAATACCCACAAAAACCACTGCGAGTGCTACCAGTGCCGCCTTTGATGAGGTGCCCCGGAACAACAAATCATCAAGGCACCTCGACGGCAAGTCAGCCCCGAAGGGACCGACGCCATCTCCACAGATGGGGTTGTCCCGCACCACATGACAACCCCATCGACTTTGTGACAGTGCAATGGGGTGAGGTTCCCATTTTCGCCCCTTGCCCCGTGCGCAAGAGCACCGCTACTTTCTGCTATTTTGTCCTCTGTTCTTATAAGAGGGGGGTACAAAGAGCGGCACCTCCTCCTGCTCTTTAGTCCCGCCGTCTTAAATATAGGAGGAGTACTAAGAGCCGAAATCTCCTCGGTTCAATTGTCTTTACCCAAGGTGTCTCGGATCACCACAGATTAGTGAGCCCCACGCCCACGACAAGGCTTGAACCGTGGTGGGGCGTAAATGGTACCTAAACAATGTTCGGTCAAAATACTTTTACTTCATTACGAAAAACGTTCCAAATTAGAAAATTCAGCATGAGCAGCTTTCATAGAACAGCAATTTGAAGGCAGTATAACTCGCATCTGCTCACCGCTCACCGCTCCCCGCGCGCCGCCCCCCTTAGGTATATTAAGCAACATTTTAATGGTGAATTTATAGTGACTACATTGAATACTTTGTTGAATTTACATCGGTTTATTAATGCTTCAAAACGTACTGAAGCTATTAAAGGTTTAATAACGCGAGTGGTTCTAACTTTTGATAATTGCATACTGGGAAATTTTATGCACGTACTTCAATCCTAATTTAGGTGGGGGCGTAGTCACTTAACTGATCTAACTAATAATATATAACATTCAAAGTATTTTCTGCACACGTTCAGTTAAGTGTGTATGTTTGAAATTTGGAAGATAAGTATTTTATTAACCGCTACAAAATGAAGTATTTTGATCTCCCTAAAAGAAAACGATACTTTATGACTATCCCCGTCGTAAAAATTTACCCCCATAATTTACGAATTGAACATATGAGGTCTCTAATTTATGCAAATTATTTTAGGTCGTAAATTTAAAATAATTTTTACATTTTGTACATTGACATTTGATAACCTAGTCTGAAATAAGATGTAATATAATAGAGTAAAGAAGTACGACGTCCAGTTTGGCCTCTGAAAGAGAAGGTGTGGATCAAGTACAGACGGATACCGACGAGCAGGAGCAGGCCGATGTCGAGATGAGCGCAGAGGAACACGCTCAGGAGAGGGTGAGACGATGTGCGTCCGGCGGGGGAGGAACACGCTCAGGAGAGGGTAAGAC
>JAFELO010000877.1:316653-409165 GCA_017140195.1 Eumaeus atala
CGATGTGCGTCCGGCGAGGGAGGAACACGCTCAGGGGAGGGTAAGACGATGTGCGTCCGGCGAGGGAGGAACACGCTCAGGAGAGGGTAAGACGATGTGCGTCCGGCGGGGGCGATAAAAACAACGATGGCGTTATGACGGTGAGATCTTTGAAACGTAAGAACAGAGCTTACACACACAGTGTAGAGGCAATGGATGAAGGAGTAAGAAGTAGGCATTTAGAGGAGTCTTTTGAAGGTAGTAACTGCCAATATCAATGTTATATTGAAAATAAAATATAAAAATACATACCGTGTATTTGTCCAGATTCACAGTAAAGATGAAGCAAACATGCTAGTCGAATGTGAAAAACTAAAAGCGTTACATTATAGATACAAGTTAGCTCTAGACAAATGTAAAAAAAACTTTGTGAATGATAAAACACAAACACAGTACGAAATCCTATAGGGATATCCTCATAACACCTATATATCGGCTTCTTCTTTATTTATACAATAGCGGGGCAAACGAGAAATCGGAGTCTTTTTTACGACTACCGATGTCCGTGAACATTCACATAATTACTATGCCGATGCCTTGGCCTCCTTTCCCCCTCAATGGGCTAATACTAGCAGCTACTCACAAACCACACGAAACGAACTGAAGATGTTACTTTACGGCGGTATAATGTGAGCGATACCTCCCCGGTCGTGCCGGCCCAAATCCGTTACATACTACAAGTTCTATATCCGTAAATAGCCAAAGAGAGAATATTATTGATGAACAAATTACTCCCATTAAAAATAATTCTGATGTAAATCATCAGAAGGGAAAACAAAAAAGAGAAGCTAGTCAATTTGTAAACAGAGAAACTATAGATATGCAACAAAAAGCAATCGAACGTCTGTCAAGTAAGACAGAAAAGTCTAAAGAGAAAAACAATAATATATTTAATTTCAAAAGATTTTTTGTGGAAATATATTTCTTTAGAAGAAAAGATCAGCCTAATTTTAACTTCACTAATGAAAAAGATTTTTGAATCGCTTGCGCCCAAAATTATCAGATTCTATTGCTTATTTAGATCAAGGAAGAATTCATATTGTCCTGTTGAGTGAAATGTGGCTTGATGTCGGATCCAAATCTGCATATTTATGGATATATAATTTACATAGATAATATTGAAGTGAATGCTCTGATTCATACCGCGGCGTAGCGATTATTGTACATCGATCAGTCAAAGCTCGTATCTCCCTATTTTACCCAGGAACACGGGAATAGAAATTACATTTGTGGAAATATTAGATTATGGTCATCTGAAATTTGTTGCCTCTATTTGTTAGTCGGAAACAGTTTTGTAATTATATTGACGAAAATACTTCAATCAGTGAGATGTGAAGACGTGTGCGCTGATTTATGGGGTACCAAATGTGTAAGTTGTATGTTCTAGATAGTAAAAAAGAACTTTTATGTTGTTTGGCTCCTGAAACTGTTGTCCATAAAACTCCTTACTTTAATTTTAGTAACGTCTTCCTAGAAAGAGTATTCAGTATTCGAGAATTGGATAATTGTCTTACTAGAAGGCATAAAGATACGGCCCCTGGGGATGACAACATTAGCTCTTCTATGATTAATGAGTTACCCGTCAATGCAAAATTATATTTATTAAAACTGTATAACCTAATATTCTTGTTCAATTATATTCCTAGACAATGGAGAGATATAAAGATAGTACCTACTTTTTTTCATAACATTCTTTTTCATTTTATATGTTTCGAATTATGGAAGGAGTACCTTTATGAAAGGTCTAAGAAACAACGAAGTTGGTACAAGCTTGTAGAAAATCAACCTCATAAGAAACCTTGGTTTATCGATATGGGCTTCAATAGATGTGATTTGGGTGCGACATTTAGGGTACCAATGGGACATGTTCCATTAAACAGTTTTTTATTTCCTATGCGTAAGATTGAGTTATCTAATAACGCCACAAGTAACGACTTGTGGCCTCACTGAAGATTTAGTACACTTGGTGATGGAATGTGTCCGGTTTGAATCTTACAGAATTAATTTATGTAAAATGTTAAAAATTAATTATTTAGATATTGCTTACGTCACGCAGTGCTTAGCTACCTGTATGAATCTGTGCAAATCCCTGTCAGGAGCACATGTTAAAATAGATGAAACGAAACCTAATTTCCTTGAAGAAAATAAATGTAGGAAGAGATTTTTCTTGGTTTTTGGAACTATTCATTTTTTATGTATATTGTGTAAATAAATCACTACAATTGTTTAATGTTCTTATTCATAATATGTCGCCTCGTCTTCTTTAATGTGTTATCAGCAAACAAAAACTGCTAATAATAGGGCGCGCTGACCTACTCTAACAGTAATAAGAAAAAGGTCATCTGCCCACGGAAAAAGATCTGATAGACCCCACTTTTATAAGCATACGTTTAAGTAAGTGCCACGTATCTGACACATTTCTTTCTATTATTTAATGTTATCGTATTGTCGTCCAAAAAAGGTAAAAAGGCGACAAATAAAGATACTCCGGTAATCGTGCGTGTCGCACCAGAGGCCGCACCAGGGGTTGCACAGGTCATGGACGTTCATCTGTGTATTATATTTATTGCTATAATAAAAATCTTAAATATGTACAATTTAATAAATTTATAAATATATTAATATATTTCCGTTGTATAGTACCTTTAACACAAATCCTTCAGGTACTACTTTAGGATACTTTTAGGAAGAAGTAGTGCAATGCTGCATAGTAGGAGGTAGTGTCATGCATTGTGCATAACACTACATCCTCCAATGCAATGGAATTGGGCCGGCAAGACCGGGGAGGTACCTCTCGCCTTTACTGCCGTAAAGTGACATCATCAGTGTCGCGTTTCGTGCAGTTTGTCAGTAGCCGGTGGCCCATAGGGAGGGGGGACTAAGGAGGGCAACGAAATGGCATAGTAATTATGTGGATATTCATGGGCATCAGTAGTCGTAAAAAGGTGCCGGTTGCTCGCTGGGCTCCCTATTCTATATAGAGTAACGATAAAATAAACTAACCACAGGAGTACTGACGTTGGCTCAGTTGGTATGATAATTCTACAGATATTATTCATCATCATTATCAGTCCTTATCGGTCCACTGCTGGGCATGGGATTCTTTCAATGAACGCCCAGACGACCGATCTGCTGCTACTCGCATCCATCCCGGACAGGCTACTGCACATAGATCATCTTCCCACCTGGTGAACGGTCGACCAACACTTCGTTTTCCCAGACGCGGCCTCCACACCAGAACCTTACTGACCCATGTGCCATCTGATCTTCTGAGTGTGTGACCAGCCCATTGCCACTTCAGCGAGCTAGTTCGGATACTTTACTTTTCGGCCTTATGACTTCGTTACGAATTCCGTCGGACAGAGAAACACCCAACATAGCACGTTCAATAACCCGTTGAGCTACTGTAAATTGCGCACCAGCCCTAAATTAAAAGGCCATGTCTCGGCCCCGTAGGTCATCACGGGGAGAACGCATTAGTACTTCAGCGGTAAAGGCGATGTCAGAACGAGACGAACTCCCGGAATGCTGCCCAGCGGAACTGAATCTTTCTATCGGCTTCTTTCTCGAAATTATGTATACCTAATTGTTTACCTACCTAGTTGCCCGAATTAGACGTATTCGTCTACAACTCTGAGAATAGCACCATCGACGTTGACCGGCTTAGGGAGAACGTGTTCGTTTGAAACGACCTTTGTCTTACACAAGTTCATCCTTAGGCCAATACGTCGGGAGGATTCATTTAGGCTGTGCAACATTTCCTGCAAGCTCACCGAACGTCGGCGAAACGAAGTTATGAGCGGTACTCGCCGTCAATATTTACGCCGCATTCTACCCAGATAAAAATAGTATTAAAGGCGTCCTCCGAAGCATTAGTGAACAGTTTCGGGGAAATGACGTCTCCCTGTGACACTCATGCAATTGGATTGGCCTTGTTTGACCTCGCGGAATCAGAATGGACATAAAAGCGACGTCATATAATGGTCTAAGTACTTCGACGTATCGCCAATAGACCTGATATCGTTGTAAAGCTTCCAGAACAACACAGGTCTTGACAGACACAACAGCTTTCTCATAGTCCACAAAGGTAAGGCACAGCGGCTGATCATACTCATGTGTCTTTTGTACAACTTGCCTTATGGTGAAAATGGCCTACTCCGGTGGCTGGAATTCGTCGCAGCTTTTGTGGTGAGACGATTCGTCAAGACCCTTGAGAACGTATTGTAAATATGGCCAAGAAGTGAAATTGGTCTATAATTTTGAAGAAGTGATTTGTCACCCCTTTTAAAAAACAAAACAACGTCACTTGCAAGCCATGCTTCGGGAGGTATGCCCCGCTGAAGGACAAAATTAAAAATATTTTTTAGCTCTCTTAATAGAGGTTCGCTTCCTGCTCTAAGAACCCCGGCTGTAGTTCTGTCCTTCCCCGGAGCCTTTCCCCCTTTAAGCGCAAGGGCCCGACTAATCTCACACAAGCCAACTTAAATTCTAGGCGAATACCTAATTACTCTATTGCACAACAGAACGTAAACAACGGATCCGTTTCATTACATTTATTTTGAAGTTCGACTTTTTCTCTGCTCCAAGGTATTGCCGACTTGAATACGTAATAATCATTGTAAGTTTCTCACGTGAGTCTGAGACTCAGTAATTAGAGGTACTTCCCTGGTCGGCCCAATTCCGCAGCAATGCAGCTCGGCACTACCTGACACACGTGGAGGAAGTATTATTCACAAGACAACAACGACCATAATCTATTTAAAACAATTTTATTTTTCAACGTATTTTGTATTTAGCACAGCGCTTCTCCAGTGCCGTTACACTAGTTTGATAAAATGTTTTCTCTAACCCCTCAAAATACTCGTCTACGGCGCCAATGACTTCATCATTTGATGAAAATCTTCGGCCACCTAACCGTTTCTTGAGATTCGGAAATAAGTGGAAGTCGCATGGGGCCAGATCTGGAGAATAGGAGAGATGCGGAAACAATTCGAATCTCAATTGATGGAGATTGGCAACTGCAACCTGTGGTAGAATAAAACTTTCTTTTTTGCTAAATGAGGCCGTCTCTTTCGGATTTCTTCACCCAATTTTTGCAACAAGCCTGCATAATACTCTCCGCTTATTGTTTTACCTCTTTGCAAATAATCCACTAAGATAATCCCAAAAAACACTTTGCCAGCCGCTTAAACAGCGCCAAACACTCAGACGAGTCGTCTACCCGACGTTGCTTTTGGTTAGTGGTGAGGAAACTCGGCACCCATCGCGCGAAAAGCTTTTTCATTCGCAAATGTTGGTGTAAAATGTTAAAAACGCATTCAGAGGAAATGCTTAGCATCTCTGCTATCTGTAGCAATTTTAAGCGCCGATCATTCAAAACGATTTTTTAAAATCGTTTTGTATATGTCCATTCATGACTTCATTTGGACGGCCAGCTCCGTTGGCGTCTTCGCAGCTCTGTCTCCTACGTTTAAAATCAGTTACCCATCTGGATTGCTGTTTTCCATTTTAAAACGTAAAACATTATCACCGCACGAATTTCGATTTTTTCCATTGTTGAGAAAATTTACGGCAGAGAAAATTCTAGACACTTTACACAAATACTATCAGTTCGAATAAATTCAAATTTGACGTTCTATTTTCGAAAAGATGATAGAATATAATGTAATCAATTTTGTTTGCCTATCTTTTTATTAAGTTTTGTCGCTTTGGCCAGTTATCAATAAACCTGGTACGTCTTATTCTGCCTAAATATGATTTAAATGAAGATTATTTAACATTTATATGTAAAACTCAACATACCAGCGGATATTTCAAGAGTATGTAGTTTCGGCGATGCCGAAAGTATCGGCGTAGTTTTAGCTGAAGCCGAAACTGTGGCCGAAGCTAATAGTTTTGGCCGCAATCGAAACCAAAACCGAAAGTTTGGTTGGACTTTAATATTTATTCATATTTTCTTGATTAGTGAAACCTGCTGACGCCATTTCTCCGGGTTTTCTCCAGCGAAGGTTAAGATTACACCGGCGGTAAATGTAATTGGCATTCAAAATATATTTTTTGAATTTCAAATGTAAAACATTTCAAATTCAAAACGTTTTCTATTCACCAATATTTAGAAAAACCATGGATAAAAGAAAACTTTTAAGCAGAAAAGCTTACTCTCACTTTGTAACTGTCATTGTGTATTTTAGCAAACAAAATTGCTTTCATCGAATGATCGATGCATGACAAAGCTTTAAAGCCCGTTCGTCAAAGCTGAGGTCATGGTGCCGAGCTCTCTATCAACTGAGAGCAATTCCCGTTTTCTTGTACACATTTATGTCTGAAGCTTATCATGAAGCTTTTTCAAATTTACAAACAAATCAATGAATTATATTTGTCAAAATGTTGTTCATTTTATACCATTTAATACTTCAATTTCGCCCGTGGATAACAGGGGCAATTGAGTAATCTCTGGAAATCCTCAGGAGTCTCTCCATCCATGGGTGAAAACCGCATGACAATAACGCAAAACAATGACAAATACATTCAGTGGATTTTGATAAAATCGAGCACATACAGGACGACGGCTTTTGGGGACTTTGTTTTAAACAAGTAGACACACGCTACTCACGATCACGAACAATCTAATGGAGTCTTGTTAAGTTTCGATTTCCATTCGGCCCCTCTTCCCTCTACCCTCTACACTCTGCACTCTCCAATCTCCACTAGTTAGGTCCGTCTCAATAGCGGCATAACGTTGAGAATAAGCTCAGTTTGTTAGTTAAATTCCAATCATGTTTTTTTATAGTATAGGAGGGCAAAAAAGATGTTGGAGCCTTTGACAAAAGCTGACGCCTAGTGACAGCCACACCATTATGCAGTGGGCCACCGGCTACTCAAAAACTGCACGAAACACGACAGCATATCGGACGCTTTACGGCGGTGTCATGTAAGCGAGCGTTACCTCTTCAGTCGTGCCGGCCAAATTGATGCCAATGATGGCCAATGCAGCATGGCACTACCGCTTACTCATAAAAATACAGAATAATGTATTGTTAAGACGTCTATGTTCTACAATTTAGAAGTCAAATTTCAGGCTATCAGGTAAGAGGTAGGTATACCTCACGTATGATGCGAGATAAAATTGTCTTAGTGTTAATGAAAAGATTACAGTTTAGCACTGGACCGTTCCGATTCTGCACCAAAAAATAGCAGTGCGGAATATAGGAATATCAATGAGTACAGCTTAGAATATATTAATTCCGCCAGTTCAAAGCAGCTGGACTCATAGGATAGCATAGGTCTAACATCCTGGTGTCATCACAAATAATAAAGATTTAAGGTATAGTTAGTCAATTAGTTGTTATATCACGCGTAGAGACAGTGAACAGGCAGAGTGTATTAAACTGATAAATGAACGTCATTTACTAAATTCAAACAACGGCCCGACTGTGTGAACATTTGATACACTTAACGTAATGACCAGGATAATTTCATATTCCGTAGGAAAAGCGGGATAAATATCTGACATCTTTATCCTGAGGTTTAGACTCCCTAGGATTAAACCTCCAACGTGCAACGTGTAGAAGTTACGAGAATATCCTGTCAGCGTAAAGTATTAGGCTAAATGCTTAATCGGCGTTTAAGAGTCACTGAAGTTAATAATTGTAATACGGCGCGCGGCGCGCGGTAAAGGCCACCGCGCGGCGAGCGACGGGCGGCGGACGACGGCGAGTGCAACCCGATGCCGCGTGTAATGGAGTACACTCGACTCGTTTACAAGGGTTAATAACAATTAATTGAAGTCCCGCGAAACCTGACACGCCGCTGAAACCCGTCTTGTGTGAATTGGCCATATGGCGCGGCACAAGCTTTTGGGCAATATGTTTTTACGAGTAACGACGCGACAGAAAGAGGGTGAAGTTATTCCTGTGTGCGTTTCTTACGCTCTTTAGCCTACAGTCTAAACAGTTTATAGGAGTTTAGCGAGAGAACATTTGAAACGGCGATTTTTGTGTGTGTATTTGTGTATTGTGTTCAGATATGCGATTAGGTTATTGAGTATATACACTAGGCATTATCCCGCTACTAATAACCTAATATAAAATAATACCAAAAAGATGTTAGAGTATTTATAGATTGACACGCGTGAGAAACCACTACACGCAGCTTGCTCAATGCTCCGGGAGATACATTATTCTTTTAAGGTGAGAAGTGTTTAATGCAGTAATTAGATAAAATTGTATAACCTGTTCGTTCGGTGCCTCAGGTTACACCAATTGTGATATTGGAGTCCCCTTTTAAGTATATACTTGTAACAAGTGTTTTAGTTCAGGAAAATTCACGATCAGAAAGGGAGATTAAAACAAACATGAGTATTAATTTAAATATAGAATTGGGGTAAAAGAAATCGTTTAGAATTCGCACAGCACAAAACCTGCCAAATACTTATAAATTGATTGTAATCAAATCTATGTATTAAATTTAACAGCGGTTAAAGGTGAGGAAATCATTATTTATTTAGGTTTAATGTTAGAAAATAAATTAGCCTTTTTAGAACATATCGTACGGACTGGAGAATGGACTAAACGTAAGTTCTACGCGTTTATTAAACTTAAAAATAATATACAACGTGACATACCTTGGTGTAGCATGTGTTACGCCTCTCCAGTTTGGGTGGATAGGGCTGCAATAGGTGCGGCGCAACAAAAATTACTAAAGAGGCAAAGGCTATCGTTATCATTTATATGTAAAGCTTACCGCACCGTTGCTACGGAGGTCCTACCAGTTCTTGCCGGAGTACCAACTACCAGTTGATCTTGAAATCGATCCGTGCCGCCGTGTATTACCACTCCAGAAACCTCTCTTGCCCAGATTTTTTAAGACCACAAGACAGACCGTTGATTACAAAACTATTTAACCCAATAGATGTTACCGCTCAAAAATCAGTGAATGTCAGGCACGATGGACTATCACAAACAAAAGATATCTAGATATTGCCATAAAGACAATACTACACTTGAAGGAACCTTGCTAATTTTGATGTCTTAAGTTTACGCGACTCTTTACGCACACCGCAACCATGACCACGGCTGCACGTCCACCCGTGGCCGGGTTTCGCCTGGCTTCAGGCCTTTTTTGTCCTGTCTCCGCTTTGATTGGGGACAACTGGAAACGCTGCCTACTCCTCCTGTTTTCTTCTCATTAACTTCATTGCGCGTCCCAAGGTAGTTTCTAGCATTCCCTCGGGCTACCTGCGATCGTATGAAAGGGTCACAAGTGCTGGCCACTGTCCATTCTGGAGACAGCAGTGGTGAGAAATTGGGGTGGGCCAAACTACTTGTGACAAAAGACTACGCTCTTCCTTCACAAAACATACTTAGGTACTGTTTGGCGTGTGTGCATGCGTGTGCGCGCTCGCATGTGTATGCATGTGTGTGTATTGGGATTTATTGCACGCAGTATAATACAATTTATTAGAATAGAATAGAAATAGTTTATTTGCTCAAATATGGATTCAGGAATTGATGACAACAAATTTATTGTAGGTAGCCTCCAACATATTTTGCCAGTTCAGCGTGCAAATTATTTAATTACATACAAACTTATTCTAATTTTAAGTCTAAACTACATATTTATCAATCTAAGTAATTACATTAAAGCCATTTAATAATATTCAATTAATTTGAAATAGTTTTCATTTTTGATAATACATCAATTGAAAAATTATTATCATGTCAAGGATCCATCTACCATTGTCGATCATCTTTACTTGCATTAAAATAATATAAATAATAACTTCCAAAGTAACTATTCACAATAATAGAAGAATAATTCTCTCAACCTCAATTATTAAAGTAGCAAATTCACATTAATTTTCAAAATCACATCACATTAATTTTCAAAATCTAAAAGATTTCAGAAAACAGATTTTGAAATTATTTTAATGTTAATACTACAACAAATGTTTTGCAATTCTATTAGAATATGCACATTTTATTTTCTAGTAATAACTGCTTTGTACAAAAGTATAATAAATATCAATTTGAATACCCATCAAAACAAAAATTGGTACTTAGTCTTTAATGTGTTCCAACAAAAGCTAGGCCATTGCTGTTCATTTAGGACGTCGATTATTTTTACGAAACTGGTACAAATAAAACATATGACGGCAAAGTGATTGGGCTCGAGTACGAAGAGTTTGACATCGCGTTGGTAGTTGCTTGTAACAGTTGTGGCTTCCGATCGAACAGAAAAAACAGCGTAATAATCAGTTGTTATTATTATTACTAGCGATCGCACAGGGAACGAAATTCTTTATTAATTATAAAAAAAACTATTCAACTTCGAATGCACTTTAATTGTGTATTCATGTAAAAACTTTTTCGTTAATATAAACTATATTAACACAAAATACTGGCCCCATTCCCCGAACGTGACAAAAATATGGGCTTGAAGAAGCATTTCCAGAAATCCCTTTGCTTCTTTTATTATTTCCGTTCCTTTATCATGTACATGCTGCATTGTTTATGCGTTCATATGAAATTTCATCACCTTTATGGCTATAGACACTAAAGGTCTCTTTCAATTAACTCCAAGATGTTTCCTTTCTCTATAACATATTGAGCATAACTGACGACCGGCTGGCTCAGTCGTGACGTGGCGGTTATTCCGCGTGCTACGCCAGAGGTTGCGGATTCGAATCCCGCCTAGGTCCTAGGATTATATGTGTTGTATATATATATTGGATTATATGTATTTCAATAGTAAAAATCTTAAATGTATAAATATTCTTAAATTTATAAACCATATTAAATACATTTCCGTTGTCTAGTACCTGTAACACAAGTCCTTACGATACTTAACACAGGGCTAGGCTAACGTCCGGACTGTCCCTCCTGAACATAGGGACAGTCCAGACGTGCGTGCGATGGTCGCGAGGTTCCGTGGTGGGCGTCACTTTCGCCACGTCGGCCATCGACGCAGAGTGGAGGGGTGGAGGGTGGAGGCGGAAGTGGCTCTATTGGTGGACGGCCGAATTATCCGGCCTCCGGGCCGCCTATAACGGGGCAAGGAAGCAGTACACCCGAAGCAGGCGGAGACGCCCCGCATACGCTGCGCAGGATCTATGTCGAGATGGTGAAGATCCTGCAGCAGGCCATTTGCCGAGCCAAGGAGGAGGCCCAGATGGAGCTCGTAAGGGATCTCGAGAGGGATCCCAGGGGACGACTGTACAAATGTCGGCCCCCATCAAGGAGATGCTCCAATCGGACAAACTGGGGAGGATCGTCGGGGAATTGTTCCCCGACACACCCGTGGGCTTCATGCCCCCCCAGGATGGCTCGGCAGACGTCGGTCGAGGAGGAGGGTGTTCCTGCACCCGTCACGGAGGCTGAAATGGAGGCGATTCTGACTCGCCTCCATTTCAATTTCTCTAGTATGAAGAGAGCACCGCGTCGTTCAGCATCTGGAGGAGGGCACGGGACCCGGACCTTCTGAATCGCAGTTTGGGTTCCGAGAACACAGGTCGACGATCGATTCCCTCAAGCGCCTTCGGGCGGTGACGGATGAGGCGGAACAAAGGGATGAGTTGGTGGTCGCGGTGTCCTTGGACATCGCTAACGCAATCAATAGTCTCCCGCGGAGCGTGGTATGGGAGGCACTGGTCTTCTTTAAGGTGCCTCCTTATCTCGTGAGACTGTTGGATGCGTCTCTCTCAGGTCGCAGAGTTGCCCTCGAGAACCGGTCGGGGTCCGTGGAGTGGCGGCGAGTCGGGCGCGGTGTCCGCAGGGTTCCGTGCTTGGACCAATCCTGTAGATCGTCGGCTACAACTAGGCCATAGACGAGGAAGGAGGCGACGCTGCTGGCCGAGATCAGCCGCATAGAGAGGGTAGGGCTTCGGGTCAGACTGGAAAAGACCGAAGCCCTTCTCTTCCGCAGTACCGACCGCAAGGGGCCCCCAACAGGGGCCGTTCTGCAGATTGGAGAGGTGAGGGTCAGTTTGAGCCCCCACATGTCGGAGTATGGCGACGTACGGTGCTCCGGTTTGCGCGGATCGTTTCACTGCGAGAAATAAGGCCCATCTACGCTCGGCGCAGGGGGCCGTCGCAGTGAGGTTGATTCGGGGGTACCGTACGACATCGTGAGCTGCAGCTACAGCCCTCGCTCGCGATCCCCGTGGGAACTCGTGGCGGAGGTTCTTGCCGAGAGGTGCTCCTATGTCTCCGGTAGGAGGGCTCTAGGCCTGAGCCCAACGCATGACGAGATCCTGCGGGTCCGCCGGTGAGGGCATGTGGCGTTAATGCAGAGGTGGGGGGAGGACCTAGCGCGGCAGCCGTAGGGTAGAGAGATACCGGCTGCCTTGCGCCCGGTACTCGAGAGGTGGATGCGCCGTAGGCGCAAACTCCTCAGCAGAGCGGAGCTACGCACGTAGCGTGCGCGAGGCTGTAGGAGCCAGCAGCAACATATGGCATGGCGCGCACGCGGCTCGCGCTCCGCGCTACTCGGGTCACGACACTTTTTGCCCGGACTTCCACCTTCCGGAATTGCCTATATTAACCGACTACCAAATTTACCGTTACAGCCTTGACTATTCTCGGTGTTAGCGTGACAATATTTTATACACATTGGTTATTTAGGCTGGAACTACGTTCTGTTACAGCTATCGTGACGATTCCTTTCACGTACTTTTGGACACAGCGGTACCACGCAAACTGTTTGAAACTGAAACTTAAACGATGGTTCTATTACGATCAACACTTGTAAAGTATAATTCTCATTTGCTCACATTTAGTCTTACGCGGACACACATATGTGTGGCTGAACATCAAAACGTAAAAGAATATTCAAAATAGTAACTTAATCATTTAAAAGAAGTATGTTTCCAACGCCAGTTCAAACATTTTCAGATTTTAACATCTTCAATTATGTGTCTAATGCTTACTGACTCATGTGCTCCCCTCAAGTCAGATTTGGAAGACCATTGGTCCCTCTAGCCTTGACATTAATACATATATTAGCTATTACAAACACACTTTCCCATCTGCGGGAGAGGGGGGTGTCGGTCCCCCTTTCGAAACTAGACCTAGTCTCGACGCTCAACGAGGACTCGTAGCAATCTGATGAAGCTATATTGGGCTCCTTCTCGCTTCCACAGCAGAAGTTTAGGTCCGAAAAGAAAAAAAAATTTTAATTATTTTAATTTAGTTAATCAATACACGTTAGATAAAAGAGCGTAAATATATTGAACAGATGGCTATCAGGTGGCTTTATAGAATTAAATTTTACTATCAAATCCACCTATTGGCAATAGAGTAGATTTTCAATAGCCAATATGTTGTGCAATTACCACTTAGCAAACTAAAGAAACTCCTCACTTGTTCTGTCCGTCACAAGTGAGCTAACTGCGACAGCGCGCCCGCGCACTATCCATCGGCTGCACGCGCGTGACGCAGCAGTGCACCACAGCGTATGATGTCCCTGACAAGCCGCACAAGCCGGCGTTGCGCAATAAGCAATGATCGAGACTTTAAAAATAATTATTATAAACATATGTTTATCTCGCAATGTGAAATCTATCAAACATCATTTAGTACCTAGAGACGAGACGTCATTGCTCCTTGGCCAAATAAATTCAATTTCTTAGAAATATCAATTTTATTTCGGAAAAACACGATATTTTTGTAAAAAAAATTAGGAAATCTTGTAAATAATCACCGCCAAATCTCGGCTATCAGCTAATTATTAACAATATAATCTATTCATTAAACGTTCGTAACAAGTGAATAAAATTTGAATCGCATGTCATGTGCCGGATTTTGTAATATGTAGTTCGTTAATGCCGCTCGGTACGGAGGGTGGAGGGCTGGGACCGAACCGGTGGCCGGTGGCGCGACAGGTGGTGACACGCGCCACTGAACCCGTGCGGTACCCCACCGCAACACACCCAATTACCTACTATCGACCAAAACCTAAACTAAACTGTACTTTCTTATCAAAAGAAATGGATAACACTTATTTAGAAATAATGCGTTCTTTTAGCTTAATATATCTATACTTATATTAAAACAAAGGTTAAATTAAAATAATTATAGTTTTTGTAATTTAAAAATAGATCAACCACTAATGGGCTCGTATCAGGTACCTACTCATTGTTATTGTACGCGCTACCTTTTTTTTTGATGCGGGGAAACGCATTTATGCACCTTCACCGGCCTTGGATGGGGTCCAGTGGTGTGTGGTACTCGCGGCACATGATAGTGCCGAATACCCACAAAAACTACCGCCCTTGGTGAGGTGCCCCGGAACAAAAGATCTTCAGGGCACCCCGACGGCTAGTCAGCCCCCTAAAGGACCAACTCCACCTCCACAGACGGGGTTGCCCCGCACAACAAGACAACCCCACCGGCTTTGGGACAGTGCAATGGGGTGAGGTTCCCATCCTCGCCACTTGCCCCGTGCGCAAAGCGCCACCTCCTATTGCTCTTAGGTCCCCTCCTCTTATAAGAGGGATACCGAGAGCGATTCCTCCTCCGGGTCTTTAAGCCCCCACTTCTTATAAGAGGGGTGCGAAAATCCTGCTCGGTTCAATTGGCTTTACCTGAGTTCACCCCAGGCTACTAAGCCCCACCGCCACAACATGGCTTGAAACATGGTACCTTGTACTCGGCCTTTTATCTCTTTAATTCTTTTCCGGTTATAATTAGCTGTGAGCTTTCCTAAATAAATAAACGATATAGCTTTTTACTTGGTCATTTTACAAATCTCTTTTTGAAAGTCGTTTACTTTACTGCTAACGGGAACCGTTAGCAGTAAAGTAACTAACCTAACCCTGACCTGAGAAGATCCGGCGAAACAAACTCAGCGGGACCGGGGAATCGTGATAATTGTGCATGAATTGCATTACAATTACATTTAACTACGAAGGTACTGAAACTTCCCGGATGGCAGTATATCCATGACCTAGGCGGGATTCGAACACGCGAACCAACCACCACGTTACCAGTTGAGCCAGCCGGTCGTCGAAATTTGATTACACCCGACAAAATCAGTGGTGCTGTGCGGCTTACCTATATAGGAGTGTACATCAATAGTAACAGGAAATCTGAAGGATCATAACCTACCACTGCAATATGCTGAGCTATTCAAACACTTCCTCACGTCTGGGTATATGATGTGGAATCATCAATTCTACAAACACTATATATATATATATATATATATATATATATGTATATGTATATATATATATATATATATATATATATATATATATATATATATACTATATTACACCAAGTTTCTACAAGAGGTATGTTGATGATACCTTCACAATTTTACCTATGGATAAAGTAACCATATTCCTTAACCATCTAAATACTATAAACTCCAAAATACTTTGAAAAAATGTTTTGAACATCCGTAATCCCAACAACACATTCAGTCCTACGTTATATAAAGAACATACCCGTACTGATCGGTATCTAAACGGCAATTCTCATCACCATCCAACACAGTTGTCTACCGTAGATATATCTTTGTTTCAGAGAGCACGAGGCATATGTGACAAGCAACACCTGCATACGGAACTTCAACATGTCAAGCAAGTTCTACGAGACAACAAGCATGAGGTTCCCCGTCTGCGCCGCAGAAGCCGAGTGAAACCTGCCACTGTCGAGCGCTTACCTGCTATATTATCATACTTAAAACGTGTGACTGATAAAATTGGCTATATTCTCAAGCGAGCTTCAATAAAAACTTATTTTAAGCCGCCAAAGAAAATTAGTCAGTTCGTACCATCAGTGAACTGCCATATCTCTCTGCAAGATGCAGGAGTGTACAAGCTTGATTGTGACTGTGGGCTCTCCTATGTAGGGCAAACTAAAAGATAACTAACCACTAGGACAAACTATAAAAACTTAACTTAAAGGACATAGCCGATATGAAATACCGACGTGTTACAAAATCTGCGGTCTGTGAGCATGCTGAAGTTGGCCCCTGCCATTACATTAGATTTGATAAAGCGCAAATCCTCACTAGGGAACACCGATTCCTTCCAAGGATGATCCGTGAGGCTATTGAAATTAAAAAACATCTAAATTTCAATAGAGAAAATGTCTGGGTTCTTCCCTCTCCTTGGGATCCAGTGGTGAACATAATCAAATCAAGAAGTAAACAACACAAGCACAATAAGCAAGATATAATAAGTTCTGTTTGCGTTAATCGGAACAACTAAAATTATAATTCTTCGGGTACTTTTAAAAACTTGGCACATCAGGACATCTGTCATCTCAGTCCACCCGTGACCATGGTTGCTGTGAAGCTTCTGAAACGTCGAGCTAAATAAATAATTAGCTAAACCGCGTTAAAATCCTTTTATTGTAATGACTAACATTCGCGTAAACATAAGACATCAAAAGTCTTCAACCAAAGCGTTCTCCCCGTGATGACCTACGGGGCCGAGGCCTCTTTAGTCAGGACTGGTCCGCAAGTTTGCGGTAGCTCAACGAGCTACTTAACGTGCTGGGTTGAGTGCTTCTCTGTCCCACAGAATTCTTAAAGAAGTCATAAGACAGAGAACTAAAGTATCCGATATCACGCGACGAATAGGCTCGCGGAAGTGGCAATGGGCTGGTCACACACTCAGAAGAAAAGATGGCAGAGGGGACAGTAAGGTTCTGTAGTGGAGGCCGTGTTAAGGAAAAAGAAGTGTTGGTCAACCGTTCACCAGGTGGGAAGACGATCTCCGTGCAGTACCCGGTACGGGATGGACGCGGGTAGCAGGAAATCGGTCGTTTGGGCGTTCCTTGAAAGAGGCCTATGTCCAGCAGTCGACCGACAAAGGCTGATAACCATCCCTTGTCGTTCCACATTAATACAATCAAGGGTTGACAACCAGCCCTTGTCGTTCCACATTGATACAATCGTAGCAGCATTGCAAAGCGTTACTCCCTCCGGTGGAGTCAGTCCGCCGGGCCGGTGGCACCAGCCTAGGCTCAGGTTATCCTTCTCTATGGATTTCTTAGCCTCGAGAGATTTATTTAATTGGACACTTTTTACAAAAAATATCCCTCCTAAACGATAGTATCCAAAATACCTAACGCATGGAGTTAGGTATTGTGCAGGCCGACAAGGTAGAGCTTCAACCTTCAACTGTCTGACGTAACAACAACCAGTAATACGCTCATGAAGTCATAATTTTAGATTCTTTACTACCTTCTACAGATCAAACTTTACTCGATAGTATTTTATTGGAGCTTTAAAAGAACACATAATGTATACAGTTTGTACATAAAGAACACATAATGTATACAGTTTGTACATAAAGCCTGAAGCGACTTATTGACGTCACAACTCAAACGTGGGAACTTTTATTTCCTTTCGCAGCACTGACAGTCGTCAACAATAACAAAACACGATCGCTACTAAAGCAATTCTCAAGAAAATAGAGGATATCCAAAGTCGACGTATAAGTATATATTTACGCACATGCTGCGCCTGAACCACTTACAATATTATATTTGTGTAGGACGGATTTACGCCTGATTTGTATACCCTATACACTGGTCAGCCGCCACACAGTCGCAGACCATTCCGAGCTGTACTCACGACAGCACCCGCAAGCGACGTGACGCGCTCGTCATTCGACCCCCCCCCCCCGCACTCCGGAGGGTGGGGGCTGGGGACATCCGGCTTGATGCTCTACACAGTCAGTATAGAATTATAAATAAATATTTTTTTGGAAAAATAGGCCAAATCAACTTCACTAACTAGCAACCACCGCAGCACTAAAAATATTGATATAATCAGATGTACAAATTTAATTCATCAATATAGTTTTAATCTTTTCCAGTTTAAGCGATATCACAGAATAAAAAGAGATTTCACATTAAATACTTTTACGGTACTATTTAAGCCCTTTCATATACATTCCCAAAAAACGTTTTCTTTAATTTAGGATGCGGTAGGATTATGTCCTAATTTTTAGTGTTACGTACTCAAAGGACAAAACTTCACCGTATTACTAAGGCTCCGGTGTCCGTCTGTCACCAGGAAGTGTCTCGTGGTGTCGCCAATATTTCAGCTGTTTAGTTAGGACGGTTCAAGTTTTCACAGATGATGTATTTCTGATGTGTCTATAGCAACAAATACTAAAACGGAATAAAACAAATATTTAAGAGGAGCCCCTACACAATAAACGTCATTTCTTTGACGTGCTTTATAGATCACAACTGGTGCCGTACGTGCGCGGTTCCGTCTCGCACATGGCCGGCTGTTATCGTGTGACCGGCGCGGGCGCTCAATAGAGGTACACTTTCCCACATCCACCCATGCTCCTACCGCCCTCTCGGCATACGAAGCGAATCATGGGAGATGCACGGCGGATTGCTCACCGGCTCTGTTCCCCAACGTACAATTTTTGACTCCCTACACATTATTTAAGTGCCTCTCGTTATTTCACTCTCCCCCTTCTGGGGCCTGACACCACAACGACAGAAGTTGTCATCGGCGTCGTCATTCCTGGTTATATCGATGTAGGGACGTCGTTACCTATCCTTTCTTTTCGCGTGTCATGTATGCGCAAATATACTCAATTGCCTAAAACACTGTTCCGTTGCGACCAAATCCTGGTGATAATCTGGCCACTGTCATCCATCGGATGCCGTCCAACATTATATTTCGCTCGTTTTTGTACAAGTCACATGATTTCAGCATGATGGCAGGTCACACAACGCAATCCTGTGCAGGCGACCTTTAAAGCACCCGTGCCCTGTTAGTATCTGCGTAATAACGTATTCAGGTCCGCCCTTTGATATGCCAGACGCATTGTAACTTCAGGGAAGAAGAAGTACAGCTCCCTCCCGTCGGCACACGCAGCCCAGCGTGACTGCCAAGTGGAGATGACATCGACCGCGTTAGCGCTTTTCTTTTTCTTGTGCTCCTTGCCCTTGAGCCCCGCGCACTCCTCCTGGATGCGACCCACTTGAAGAACCTCCAGATCGGCAGGCAGAACGTCGGCCAATACTGGTAGCGCCGCACTGCTGCATAACCTGTAGGCCATCGTCAATAACATCAAAACTGTTCTATGGGTGAGTAATAATGCACTACGTACAACATACAAGTGAGAGCGTCGATACCAAAGCGCTGCAGCATATATCAGGCTTGTAACATAGGCTCCGTGATACAGGAAGCTAAGTGTCCGGTACTTCACACCCTACGAGGAGGTAGAGATACGCGAGACTTTCGCGAAAGAGCCGGCGGCCTTCTCGCGCATCAAAACGCATGCAGCGCAAAGGATCTAGCATCGTCGATGTGTACCCAAGCACCTTGGTCACAGATACACTCGCGATCGAGGTACCATTTATCCTAACAATCGGTCCGCTTTTAAAACGACCCTTAATTGTCATAGTCTGGAACTTGGTTGCGGAAATGCTAGCCTAGTTAGTAACTAGTTAGGAAAGTATAGACTATTCAGGATCGTAGAACATTTCAGTTGTCGGCAGTGCCTCGATCGCAACCGTCAAATCGTCTGCTTATGCCATATAACTTACACCCTCTGGTCACGGCAATTTAAGGATATCGTCCAGGAGGAGTTTGCATAGTGTGGAGCCCAATACCGAACCCTGGGGACATCCCATTGTGGAAACCTTCCAAAGGTGCGGTGGTCGACTGTGAAGCCAACATAACGGTTACAGAAATAACTTACGAGAGTCTGATAGATGTTCGGAGAGATGCCGGTAGCTTTCGCTTTTAACAGTATCATTGACCATTATGCATTATAGAAGGCTCCGGAGATACCCAAAAGAAGGACGAGCTGGACGTACTTATATGTGCACTTATCTACTATCTCGAACACTGATTTTAATGCGCTTACAGTTCCCAAGAATGCATAATTTTTATCACATTATACAAGACAAATATTTAGAAATATTATTAAAAAAAAGACAAAACTGTTACAATAATGACTAAATATTAAGATTACGTATCCTTTCACTAAATAAACTTAACGACTTACTGTTTGTGTCCAGATTATGGGTAGAAAAATAAATTCCTTACTAAGCACTTGGCACTTACGAATAAATTTTAGCTACGAAAACGTATTAATTTCGCAAACTGATTTACTACTAGGATCACTCACCTATATAATCAACACGCGATGCTAACTAGATCGAAAAGTAGAAAAAACGAAGCAAGACGTACGAAGACCGTCAGTTTGACAAGAGCCGAACGACAACCACCTTTCAATAGAGGTACAGTGGACTATTGACTGGTGCGGTCAAAATTACTACCTTTTTTTGCTTTGCCGTAGTCGACCAAAAACAGAAGAGCGAATAAATTATTCCCGTGACACAGAAGTAAGAGACGTAACCAGATAAAACACTATTGTATATATATTCATACAGTTAAGTATGTCACGTGGTTAAAACCCCTCGAGATAACATTATGTTGCGCAACGAACAATTGATTTGTTTTCCTGCTAGAGCACTCAATAACAATAATACGTTCAGTATCATCATGCTTGGTTTACCGGTACATTGAATATGGCCCATTGGTTTTCATCGAAATCACATACCATAAACGGCTTAACTCGCGCTCTCAGACTTCCGTTTCCTTTGGTTTACGTAGAGGTAATTCAGGTCTACTTCCGTTTGATTTATAAATGGACCGATTTCAAATTACCCGTCATTAGTAGATGACCCGACACGTGTGGACGAATACATGGACATTACATTGAGCGTATACAATCGGTGGTTTATTCAAAAAGTATTTGACACCTTGAACTTGACAGTGAGACACGCGGCCCTGGGCTAACCCTGAGCAAGCACGAGATAGGTGATAAGTGATAACGTATCGCACGTGGCACTGTGCGGCCGTGCGGCTGTGCGGCTGTGCGCCCGCTACTTCCTACACTTGAAGTTTGGGATAAGCCACTGTTGCTCCGCCTTATCCACTTCCGGAAATTATTTATATTAGCGTTACAACAATAATTATATTTTCTTACTCCTTACTTTTTATTTTTTACTTCATTATTACTTGTAGGCTTACTATTTTAAGTACAGATGATTGTTCTACGTCTGACAATAATTTGAACTAGGAAAATATTATACGAAATTTATATTCGAATTTTAGCGCTAATACGTAGTACTTAATTTGTCGTGTCGCATTGATCGCTGCCCAGTTTGTAAAACGGAGCGCTTTACTAATGTCAAATGTATTGAAACGACTCAAAATAATTTTAGAATGTAGCATAATGTTGGTAACATTCGTTTGAAGATCTTTTAAAAAATTGTTTACAAGAGTACTTTATGTTGGAATTGTATTCCGTGAAACATGTGTGAATTACTTAATTTGAAAATTATTCTCGGCACAATGGATATATTCTCCACATAAGAGCAATTATTCCATAATATTTTCATATTAAAGACTTAGCTATGAAGTTCTCAAGAAGTATGCGAATTATTCCTATGATTTTCAGAGTTGACAAGTGTCAAATTTTAAAAAAAAGTATAACTTTAATATTCAAGAAGCTTACAGCCCTACGATCATGATGTGCAGGGTTCAGGCCATTGATATACCAAAAATGCTCGTGAAACCGGTAAACTTATGAAACCGGTAAACTTATTAAATCATAATCACATTCATGTACGTGTTAGGTATTTCCGCAGTCCGAAAGACCTTAAACTCAAAAGATGCTAAAATATTTATAAAAATATATTTGCTATGACCCGTATTTCAGTGCTAGTAATGAAATTAGTAAGTGCGATTTGTTAATAGGGTGTGAGTGCGCTGGATATAAATTTGACAGCCGAATGTAGTGGGCGTAGTCTTACACGTTTGTGAGTACATCGCTGTACATGTGTGGGGGTCGTGGTGTGAATGCGAACGTTACGTACGTTCCATTTCCATCTGTTTGCGCCGCAGAAATATTTACCGAAGTGAAGTACAAATAGAGCTTCACGCAATCTACGAATAGTTAATGCAGTAGGCACGGGGGACTAGGCGCTGAACACTGGGCAAATGTCTGCGTATAATGGCGCTGTTTACTATGAAAAATATAATGGGTCTTTACTAGTATAATTCAGTTATGTTTTTTGTAATATTTTAGATCGTGGATAAAAATGCTCGCCACTAAACTGACGAGGCAGCCGAGTGTCAATGTGTACCCTCGCTGCCTGCAACTTCCTGAGTTTCTCCTGCATCCTGATTCAAAAATGAAACCGCAAGACTCATTATTGTCGTTTCATACCGACATGTCTTACTTAGCGACATTAGCTTAGCGACCGCCCCCTCACACGTCAGCTAAATTGGCCCGCGAGTCCCGCGAGGCGCGACACTTCGAAATGACGAGCCACCGGCGCTAGACATGCACACAGTCATTTGAACGTACGGTGCGCGCCCGAGCCAGCGCGGCGCGCTCGTAGCGACTGCCGCCCGCGACGTGCCCCCGCGCAGTCCTGGCGCCGTCTCCAGGCTAAGGTCCTGAAAGCACGGAGGAACATTCGTGTCCACATATGTCGCGTTCATCATGTTCGCTATTCGTCAGATAATTATTATTAATATCTCATTGTGCACGATTTTATGTGTACGTTCTGCACATACTCATTTGTAACGCTTTTATTCAATACTATATTTATAATTTACCAACGTTATTTCGTTACTATTTCATTTATAGAGTACTTGTTATTATAGCAGCAAAATAAATGCATCATCAGTGAAAATTCCTACTGCCTAGCTACAGCGACTCATGAGATACAGGCGGGTGACAAACAGACAGTCTTAGTAATACGAACCCATTTTCACCCGTTGGGTATGGAACCATAAAATAAGTTTATGTGTCAGCTTCGACACGCAGCTGGAGTATACTCCTTGAGATCGAACTTTATTATGAAATGAAAGGAGAGCAGCAGCGCGAGAGACATGCGCGTGATAGAGTCGCGCTGGTGTTGCAACCGGTTTCGCACGGATATTCCACGAAATATGATAAAAATTCATTGATTTACAAAAATAAAAAATATTAAGTTTAACTTTGGACTCATAAACATTACACGTTACAATGATAACAAAAAAAACTGATGACAGAACAATGTCTGTCGGGACAGCTAGTTGTCAATAATTCCCGCAGCTAAATAAGGATTTCAATATTTTTACATATTTTGGTTACACTACCTAAGTTTTCATAATCACTCAAACGTTTCAGAAAATGTTATATAGCCTATGTTCATCGCTGATAATGAATCTTAAGAAGATTTTTTCAAATCTGTCCATTAGTATCGGAGCCTATTCAATGCAAACAAACAAACAAAAAATCTTTATAATCTTTTACTTACTCTAGCCATAAATTCTGTGACAATTACAAATTTAAAAATGTTACATTTGAATTTGGAATTGATCAATTTTATACGATTGTTCATTGTGTTTTCTCATTTTGGCACATTACACTTTGTACAATATTTTGCGATATTAATTTTACAAAATTCATTACATAAACTAGGTACGGAGCAAAAAGCAATTTTTAAACTTCTCTATACAGTGGATATTAGTCAAGTGTTTGTATACCGGGCTATTAATAGGTACAATGAGACTTCCTCTGTTTGTGACAGAGGAGATCTGGCCGTCCACATAGTGTACATACGAAAAAGGTGATCAAAGCAGTAAGGGAAAGAATTAGAAGAAATCCTGTCCGAAAGAAAAAGATTTTCTCTGGGGAAATGAAGACAGCACCTAGAACCATGTCGCGTATTTTAAAAGATGACTTAGGACTTGCAGCCTATACTGGTCGTTTCTTAATTGATAAATTATAGATGAATACGGAGGTAAAGTCGAAACAACTACTAAAGCGGTGCGCAAACGGAGATCACACAAAAATTTTGTTTACTGATGATTTTTTTTTAATTGAGCAACATTTAACCAACAAGGTGCGCGTATTTTTACTCAAAGCTCTAAGGAAGCGTCCCAATTAATTGACAGAGGGGAACGTGGGCATTATCCGACTTCAGTGATGGTCTGGTGGGGTGTCCGCTATGAAGGGGTGACTGAGTCACATTTTTGTGACGAAGCTGTCAATACATGGGCACAAGTGTATCAAGATACCGTTCTTGAGAAGTTACTTAAGGCCCTTAATAACACCACCACACCAGATCGTAAAACTCGATCCACGCAATCTTAGTTAAAACGAACGTTCCGGACTTGACCAGAGCTGTAACCCTTCATTTAGTCCCGAACTTAATCCGCTGGAGTAATCCAGCGAATTAAGATTTATTTTATATTATTTTATATATAGATTTATTTTATATCAGTTTATGAGCGTACTGCTTACTCTAAACGCCATGCTAATTTGGAGTCTCTAAAACAACCCATATGGTTGGCGGTGAAGTATTTCCGCACTGCAAGTGTGCGTGCTTCTATTGATAACTGGCCTCAATGTTTGAAGGATTGTATTGCAGCCAATGGATACCACTTTTATTTGTATATTAAACTAACACACTGTAAAGGAAATAAATGATATTTGCAATTTTAATCAAAAGTCTCGTATCACAATGTTAACGTAATCAAATGTTTACCAAATATTATAGGCATATTCGGTAGGTCTGAGAATCAGCTACTATATATTTATATATATTTATCATATCTCTAAGTGATAAGGGTTGTACACTCCTAACATTGTTTTTAATGTTTACGCGTTACAATGACAACAAATCAATATGTGACAGAACGACGTCTGTCGAGACAGCTAGCATGAGTACCAGCCGGGCTGCACCTGGCTGACGTCTCTTTTTTTTTCATTGTTTAAGGCATGGTAATCCCGTGCTGTCTCCGCGTTGATCAAGGTAGGAAGCTGGAAACACTTTTTACTTTTATCGAGGTAGGAAGCTGGAAACACTTTTTACTTTGATCGAGGTAGGATGCTGGAAACACTTTTTGCTTTGGTCGAGATAGGAAGCTGGAAACATTTTTTACTTTGATCGAGGTAGGAAGCTGGAAACACTTTTTACTTTGATCGAGGTGGGAAGCTGGATAGACTTTTTACTCCTCTTATTTTATTCTGATTAAATTTGTTGCGATCATATCAAAGTGGTGGCCGCTGTCGATCTTGGAGAAAAGTGGCAAAAGCCAAGCCCGAATAAAAACTATAAAAATACCAGACAACGACGCGTCTACTAACTGGTGTCAAACATTATCTTATAGCCGAAAGTGTTTACACGTGAACAGTATTCACTTAACAGGCTGCGGCTCCCGCGCCGGCCACAACCGGCACGACGCACTAGATACGTGATCACACGGAGCCGGAGACGGAGGCAGGACATAGCCGTCCTTCAGTAATAGATGTCAATTATTAATGTGTTAACATTTATATGAACAAAACGAGCTGCCAGCGCCAGCGTGAGTTACGAGTTCAATTTAATACACGAAGTTGAGGTATACTTTGTTTTTTGTATAAAAATGAAGCCAACCAAAACTGAGCTGGTAAAGCATTACCCGCGGCAGATACCAGTATTGTGTTCATCAGTGTCCCCCGTTACCGCAGACACTTTCGCGGCAGACTTAGAGGCCGTTGCCTTGCAAACCTCACCAATAACACCAAGGTTCTACAAGTGGCATGTTAAATCCAATATACAATGGAGTTAGAGACAAATAATTCAAGCTAAGGAATAATTTCTTATCTTTAAGTTGTCTTAATCATTCGCAAACCCAATAACACATTGAGCCACATAGTGCATAGGTGGTATACACATGCAGACCTAAACGGCATTTCTCACCACCATCCAACATAGTACCTGCCGCGGGTAGATTTCTCACCACCATCCAACACAGTTACCTGCCACGGGTAGATCTTCATTTCAGAGAGCACGAGGTATCTGTGATAAGCAACATCTAGACACCGAACTTCAACATGTCAAGCAAGTCCTGCGAGGCAACAAGCTTCGAGTCCTCCGTCTGCACCACTGAGACCCAGTAAAACCAGCTACCGTCGAGGGTCGACAGTGGGCCGCGAGCTTCAGTAAAAACATATTTCAAGCAATCAAAAAAGAATTTACCACTTGTGACCACATCCCCTTATAAGATGCAGGACTATATTAACTTCATTGCGGCTGCAGTCTCTCTTATATAGAACAAACAGAGAAAGACGAACTTCTTAGCATTCCATGGATTCACCGCGCGGGTGCCGGGTCCATCGTGTGGCAGAAGGAGTAAACCCCAGTAGCCCCGGGACTTGTGATTCCGGGTGGAGGTTTAAGAGGCCTCTTTGTGCTGATAATCATACCCGTTCTACGGTAGAACTTGCTGCAGTTCTCGACAGGCCAAAGTCTTTTAGTAGGTTGTAGAGAGATTTTGCTGGTATACCTCTCGCTCCCACTTCTACCGCGTATAAATTAACCGTATAGTCATTTTTGGTTAGTACATTTATTAGATCGTAGTATTTATTTGTTTTTATTGTGTGGTCTTTAGGTATGTTTGTTTCCCACGGTACCGTTACTTCTATTAGGATGATATGTTTATTTTTTCGGGTGAAAAGGAATATATCTGGTCTAGATGACGAAACACCAACATCCTCTGGAATGTTATAGCGCTTTTCATACGTGTCCATCAAGATGATCCAATCCGGTGCAGGACCTAGGATTGAGAAGGGCTTATTACTCATAGAGTGTACAGATGAGCCTGCTTTTACAAAGCGAATTTCTCTTCTGTTTGTAGTCAATCCTTTTTGTGCTCTAGCTACCGAGAGACTTACAGCTTCACGTATGATTTGTAGTACTCTATCATGGCCACGTGAGTAATGACCCCTATCTAGAAGCGCCTTACACCCCACCAATAAATGCCTGGCTGTACCTATTGCCTCACCACAAGTATAGCAAGATTTTTCAGAAGCTTTTCCCATCTTACTAAGTTACTCTGATCAGGGAGGGTCATTTGGAAGGCATTTAGGTAGAATTTCAGTAAGGCGGGTGACCAGTCATATAATAAGGTCCGCCACTTCAAAGCTAATGGGATGCAAAACTCGCCAATGGTTAACCACTCACTCTGCATTTTCAAGTTCATTGCGTGCACTCTATAATTGTCATTTTCGTCTTGCTGTAAAAAAAAACTCCAAACGAAATTAGTATTAAAGAACATGTAGCAGACATTAAACACCGTCGCATTACAAAATCAGCAGTCTCTGAACGCACCGAGGTTGGTCCCTGTCATTACGTAAGGTTTAATAACGCACAAATCCTCGCGAAAGGACACATGCTGTTAAGACTAAAAACATTCAAATTTCAACAAAGGAGATGGCTGCGAGCTTATTTCTGCTTGAGACTTAGTTATAAACATAATCAAATCAAATTCCAAACGTAACACCTCACAGCTGCGTGCTACATTAAGCGCTTTCTGAGTTAATCGTAACAACTAATTATTCATATAAACTTTGGGTACTTTCAATAAATTGTATAAATCTGTTATCTCAGTTCACCCGTGACCACTGTAGCTGTAAAGCTTCTGATTGTAAAATACTTAATAGACCGCGATAACATCCGTTGAAGTAGTTTTATTACAACGTGTGACATTCGCGTTAACCTAAAAATTCATTACTCAATATAGCAACAATATTATAAACCTTTATGACAGTTGCTCACACTGTCAACTCACACACCGCTTACGGAAATGAGACCGGGTTCGAATCCGTAAGTTGAGAGCTTGGATTAGTAGAAACACAATAACGTGACTGTGGAGAGCTCTAATAATAATAAATAAATCAAGTACACGACCTTTCGCTGATTTGTAGCGCAAATCAACCCCTCCCGTCAGAGGGGGGGAGCGGTGAGGAGGCCGGCCCCCTCAGATAAGCCAAACATTAAACGAGATCAATTATCCTTATCCACGATACCGCAAGTTAAACGGCATCGTGCGCGCTCCGTCCCACTAGTGTGGGGCGGGGGACCGCTTCCCCCTTCTCGGTCCCAATAATATTCACCATAGGGTAACGCCCCCAATATAATTCCGGTTCATCTCCTTCCATCTGCGGGAAAAGAGGATAGGGAGTCTGTCCTCCTATCGTCTCCCTAAACCTGAAGCCACAAAAGTCTTCGCTATTCAGTCGAACTGTTAAGACTGGACAAGCGCCGCCAATTGGTAGTGGGTCCCTCCGAAAAAAAAAGAAAAAAAAGAATCGAGCGAAGTTAGCATTCGCAGAGCCGTGACCTGTGGTGGGTGACGTAAGGGCGGGGCACGCGCGAGGTGGCTAACGCGAGTCGCCTGCTGCTTCCACACGCAGCTACTGTTGTGTTACAGCAGAGCCCTCTGTCATTCATTAGTTCACGCTTAAGCCTTCACAATGGGGGTACCGTGACATGTAACTTAGAAATACTACTACCGCCTGCTCCACCACGAGGGGCGTGTAAACTACTACCGCCTGCTCCACCGCGAGGGGCGTGTGAAGCTGATGGTACACAGTAGACTGAGACTATACTACTACCGCCTGCTCCACCGCGAGGGGCGTGTGAAGCTGATGGTACACAGTAGACTGAGACTATACTACTACCGCCTGCTCCACCACGAGGGCGTGTGAAGCTGATGGTACACAGTAGACTGAGACTATACTACTACCGCCTGCTCCACCGCGAGGGGCGTGTGAAGCTGATGGTACACAGTAGTCTGAGACTATACTACTACCGCCTGCTCCACCACGAGGGCGTGTGAAGCTGATGGTACACAGTAGACTGAGACTATACTACTACCGCCTGCTCCACCACGAGGGCGTGTGAAGCTGATGGTACACAGTAGACTGAGACTATACTACTACCGCCTGCTCCACCGCGAGGGGCGTGTGAAGCTGATGGTACACAGTAGACTGAGACTATACTGACTCCCTGCAGTGGACAAAAATATCATCCGTTTGAATTGTTATGATTTAAATCTATAAAAAGGAATTACCATTTCTGGGGGTAAAGGGACGGCACAGGATTAGTGAGACTTCTAAATACATTTATTTAGAGATGGTCTCTCCATATTCACAGTCGAGAACAATCTTAAAGTAATACAAGGAACAAAAAATCGAATAAGTCCTGTTTTGATAAGGTCTTATCTCTGACTCGCGGCATATGGTAGTGCCGAATACCCACAAAAACCACCGCGAGTGCCATTAGTGCCGCCCTTGATGAGGTGCCCCGGAACAACAAATCATCGTTGCACCTCGACGGCTAATCAGACTTTTAAATAAATTTCTTTAGAGATGGTCTCTCCATATTCACAATCGAGAACAATCTTAAAGTAAAGGAAGGCTCTGAAATACATCATACACGTTCATACAACTATCACAGTGCACGCATAAGACATTTCAACATTAATAAAGATTTTTCGAAACATAACATATGAAACTTGGCGTCGGCAAGAAATCATGAACTCATCCTTTTATATGTAATAATTATTGATTCGTGGCATCCTGGCAGGAAAATATAGGTTTCCGGGCGGAAATGACTAAACTATTTAATTAACATCAATCAACACATCGCAAAAAAGGAAAAAGAGTGACATTTCTTCAATACAGAGGACACCTTTAGTCTGACTATCAAAGAGGACAGATATACTTTTTATAAAATGTCTAAGTAGCAAAAACATAATTGCTACAATATATTTACATCAAAATATGCCGCCACAGAAATTAGTGGTATATACAAGCAGATAGACTCCGTTCGGTTCTATTAACCACAAATTATAGACGTGCCTGTATATAGAGTTTAGTTTACTCACATGGAAAACCATTGAAAGGAACATTATTATATTTTGTAAGAGGTAGGTAGTACCCGTAATAACGCGCTCAGCTCACATTCCGTCAAGGAAGCTTGCATTCCTCGCGAGGTAGGCACCGCCTCCTGATTGTGCAGAAGGTGAAGTAGTCGAAGTCGATGTATTAAACATCTCTTAATGTAAAAGGTTCGTAACGAGCAATCAGAGCGGATAATGATCCTCTTCAATTCAATGAGGCCAGCTTTAATGAATAACGTATAACGACGAACGCTATCCAGCGGAATTTCACTTAGCCGTATTCAATCCGGCTTATCGTTGGTCCGCCACAAAACAAAAAGGCCATGTTTTTGAAAATGGCTAGGCGATATAGACTATTCGACTGCCAGATAGATGACACTAGCCTAACTATTTGTAATCACCATTTAGTGTAACTTAAAAATTTTAGTAGCATGATATTATTTTTGATGTCGATTTCAATTTTATGTTGAAATTTTGTTTATTAGCTTGTAGAGGTACTTTACGGAGCCGGCTGCAGTGCCGCAATGGCACGGCGTCTTATTATTCCTTAAGTGTTATACAGTTAAGTTAGAGTTCAATTCACAATCGTTATTTGAATGAATAGTACTTACAAGCTTATTTCAGCGCGGCTCTCATGAATGAGTTTGATCTACTAACGTACAACGTACACGAAACGAAAGTTCCTATCCTAGTTATGCATTAGATCTAATAAACTATGACTTAGGATAACAGATAATATAATGTAACCTTTTACTTCATTAGTAGTACAGGGCGGGGCGTTGACCCACAGTTGTGCGACGAATGTTTGCTCAAGTAACGAGGCCGGGCTAAAATGAAACCGTGCTACGAGCGTAGACTCGGCGTAGAGGAGCAAATTATAGAGGCGACCCAATTGTAGCGGGGCGCTAATGTAACACCGACGCTTCCTTCGCGCTCAGCAGCAGCTGAGCCACGCTGTGCTCCTGTACATGTATGTGACTGCATCGACAGCAATACGCTCATAACATTCGTTATGTCCTCATTTACTTCAGCAGACTCACTACGAATTTTAATTACGAATAACGTAATAATGATTTGTTATAATACCAACTATTTATTTATTTTACTAATTTAATAATGATTTTTATAAATGTAATTTAAAAAACTAATACCTAACACATCGATATCTTATATTATATTCGCACAGTAACCGAGTGGAATATGCGAATCTGTCAAACTCGAACAACCATGTACACTATATTCTTGCAGGTAAAGATTAGTTTATTTATTTTATTGGACTTTGGCATGAGTGGTGTGGGTAGATTTATTTAGCGGTAAGAGTAGAGAAATTACGACAAATATCACATTTTTTTTTAACTTCAGCAACTATATAATCTACTTCTATACAATAAAAAAGGACATAAAATAACTACAAATAATTTATATTTTTCCTTATTAATTTAATATAATGACTGAACTTTATAATTTTTAATAAAACTGTGTAACTTAGGAGTTATCTAGTCGAGGTGCTGGCCTCTAAAATGTATACCTGTCAATGTCTGTTATGTATATAATCGAGAAGATTAAATAATGTAGTAGTAATCGGACGAACGGCTTACTACAGCTGGCTCAGCACACGCGTGTTACGTATGAAGATCAATAGAAGTTTCGGCACCACGTGGCCACGTCGCCGGGCAACAGCGACGTGATGCAATGCATTGGGGTCGTCAGAGGTCGCCGGGGGTCGCGGGGGTCGCGAGGGTGGCTTATAGGCTACGTGCATCTTTTACGAGTCTTGCCTGCCACCTTTGCAGGGCAATAAAATTTAAGGAAATGTTAATTAGGACTATTTTTGTTGAGTTAGGGGTGCCACACACGCAAAAGTGCATGCCTACAATTAGTGGCAAGTCATTAGTATAGGATATTTTGATTTTTTATTTTTATGCTGGCTTAAAAAAAGTATTTTAGCGTGTCCTAACATGTGGCAGAAGAGAAAATATGAAGATTTTACAGATCGATCATTGATATCTTACTGGCCACGGCAACGTTAAACGTAATTTGTTCAGTTTTAAATAAAGCGGTGGCTTCGAATTTTGTGCCTACTCGACCGAATATAATTAGCACACCTAACTTCATATCACTTAATTTGGCTGTGCAGTCTTCGGCATAATGAACGCTAATGTTAGTTAATATCTATAGAGTTTACGGGGCTGTATATTCTGGCGACCTCGTGGTCGACGTGGGGAAGTTCGGTGCATTTAAACGGTTCTATCATAACTATTATTGGAAACAATATAACAACATCCTATATAACAACAAATTAAATTGATATAACTCAGTCATCAAATAAGGTTTTAATATTTTCCTGGTGCATAGCAGCTGAGCCTCACCTGGATGCTCTCTCTTTTCTTGACTTGTATAAGTTATTGTAATCTACTCATGACCATGGTCGTTGCATTACGGCCGAAATGTCGAGCTAAGTACTTCGATTAAAATCGTATGCGTTGTCCGTCCCATTTACGGTATAAAAATGTGGGTACAAATCGTGGAAGCTTAAAACATTGCAATCTTGTACTGCCTCAGCTTTTGCCTCGGGCTGAAATCTTATCATAATATAAGAGGACGCTTTACAAAATCTATCCGGGAGGGTAAACAGGTGGACTGTCGAGGTTTTTCGATATATTTTTCCTAGACCACAGCACAGGTTTTAACAAATTCAAATACAAATAATGTGGATGTTTATGGGTGTCGATAGGCATAAAAAGGCGCCGTCTGCTTTTTGGCGCAGTTACACTATAGGAAAATGATGATTAGGCACAATTATTTATGCATTCGGCAATCTTTTTCCAAAAGCATGAGTAAATCCACGTCGTACAGCAGCGCGGCTCTCTCGGCGTTCTTTGGTGGAGCTGAGAGCGCCGCAGACGTGATGCTAGTTGCGGTCTGATCGAACAGATGGATGACGTAACAGGAGGCATAAAGAATGATGAGGTTGGCTTCAGTCGCGCCGTGTGGACTGCGACGTGGGGTCTGAGCGGGTCCGGAGTCGCAATGCGCTCGATGCGACATCTGCACCGCTGCTCCTCTCTGCGACGCGCACACACACACACACACACAGACATCACACACACTCATACACATCGACACACGCTTACACTCGTGCAGGTGGCACGTTCCAATACACACTGACACATATAAAACATGTTAACATACACCCGAGTAGTATATCAGACTTACCCATTCATCGCATCTCTCACAAATCGCAGAAAATAAAAACATTTCATTTTTCCGCTTAGAGATCGCATTATATCTAGACGGTAAACTAATTCTTGTTAGTAAAATGTTATTTTAATAGCCGGTATTTCTTTGTAAAACAAGGTGAAGACACTGCAAACCTCCAGGACATTCTTATCAGGGTCCCTCAAGGCAGCGTGCTCGGGCCAATACTCTACCTGCTATTCACAGCAGACCTACTTGTACCAGATGGTGTCAAGTAAAAGTGGGAAATTTTGCTGATGGTACTGCTATTCTGTACTGCTATTCTACGCTATTTCTTAAGCCAGTTGGAGGCTAAATTAATTCATGTGACTTTCACACGACAAATAGGGAGTCGCCCACTTGTTGCCGTAAATATTGTTAAGTTGACCTAGCAGAAGAATCTAAGTATATGGGACTCTCCTTAGACGCCAATATTCACTAAACCTTACATCAAATATAATAAATAAGTAAACGGAAACCCTTGGACTGAAACTGATAATATGCTCTTGATATACAGAAGGCATAAAATCCCAGGTGTCCCTGGACAACAAGTTACTCATTTAATAAAGTATAATGAATCCAACGTAGACATACGGTTATACAACTTTGGGACACAGCAGCAAATTCAAACTTAGAAATAGCACAAACATACAATCAGGTCTATGATTCGTGGTGTGTCAAAATGATAGGCTACACCATTCCTCAATAAAGAAGGAATAAAAAACAAAATGCCTAAATACAAAGATATTCGAAAAAAAAAGAAACCTGCAAAACAGGTGATGAAACCTACTCTTGGGTTTTTCTAAATTAAAAAAAAAACAGCTCTTTGGACTCGTTTTTTCTTGGAGAATAGCCCCCCTATTCTGAACGAAGCAAACGAAGAATCTGATCTGATTCGTTGCGCTCGTGGTGCGGCTCATAACGCGGATATACTCTTAAACATCAAGCATTCCAACGGAAATTAGCAATCGGAAGCTAATGAGGTATGTCTAGGATTAGGTACGGAACTCTGATTCGAATTCGACTCACACCTGGGCTGGTTCTTATTCCTTGGAATGTTGAGTGACATTGAAGAGTGTGGGCGGAGCCTCGACAACAGGCTCACAGTCACGCAACTGCCCGTGCCTGCTCACGTCTCGCCGTCGACTGACGTAACTTTCATTACTTCACAGTTGTAACTCATCTCTTGAACACATCGCAGTTTGTACATTTGATAAGACAAGACTGTCGATAGTACAACGGCGTCGTACGACTTTTGTGTTCGAAACATCGCAGGACTCTGCGGCAGCCCCGGCAGCCCCGAGCTGGCTGGTGTCGACTGATTATTTTATTCGTTTAGCATTTACCTTCGCTCCGACCGATCGGTTTTGTTATCTGTGCGTACAACAGTCGGCCCATTGCACTCGAAGGCCCCAAAATCTCTGCCGAGCGAGGCTTAACAAAGAGATATCATATATAACGAAGGGAAGTCGTAGGCAGGCCTATGAGTGCGTGTATCCGCATTGGTTCTTACAGAAGGAAGATGAGAATGCGCTACTAGCTCTGTCTATTTAATCTGATAGCGCAGACAGAAATAAATGAAAATGAGAGAGATAGATAGGAAACCACATTTGCTTTCTCTTTCGACTTAGGCAGACGCATTTCGGGATGGCTTCCCTAATATCCACACTATGTCTGTGAGAGCCAAGTAGCAACAGGGTGAATTTTATTTCAACAACTAAGTATTACTAAACACATGCATACTATGATGACTGAAACAATGCAGACAAAAGTGCATAGACAAATCGATCCTTAAAATTGTTTAATGTAACGAAAAAATAACAAAAGTAAAAAGCACTTACAATGTACGTAACGAATCGTTTTCCTCAATTCACGGGTTTTTCAAATGATGACGTGTATTTCCGGCACATTTATACATCCAGGAGTATGTAAAGCGATTTACCTGTTACTGCCTGGCCCTGGAGCTGGACATTATTGTAATGTATACGTGGCACGGGCGCCCGACGAATAAACCATGAGCTTGCCATTGACACCATTAGTTCAGTGGCGGTCCGGTTCATTAAAAAACATCGGAGCGACGTTTTCCATCGCATTTCCATGATATATCGAGGGGCTCCGTGTTTAGCGCTCCCTCCTCCGCGGAAACGTGATCGCAAATCATATTCACTCTACAGTTGCCTCACTACGGTTATTTGCAATTGTAAAACTTGCAATAAATTGTGACACGACGAGAACAGTTTGCGTTTGTCAGCCATCGCTCGTCGCGCCGTGGACTTGCATTTTGTTTATCAATAAATTACTACAATGGTTGTTATAGTTAGTGACGTCCGGCTGGTGACGTCATGTACGGATCTCGCCTGCTGCCTTAGCAACACTTATCTGCGCACCGAGACCACACTGCAGACTGTACCCGCTACAAGTATTGTGCACATCAACTGGTCGTACCAGTTGCGAGTGTTTTGCTCGCCCACTGAGGTACCCTAAAAGTGAATAAAAATACGATACCGTCGATTGTGCGTTTTTGGAAAGTAATATAACATAATTTATAAAATATTAGTAGTACAATGAGCGGAGTAGATACACAATAATGAATATGTAGTGCCTCGGTGGTGTAGAGGTTAGCGCCGCGGACTTCCACTCGGGTGGACCAGATTCGCACCTGGCCTTGTACCAATGCTTACTAACTCAAGTACACTTTCTGACTGCATCTAAATAGATTTAATTAGAACTAATCTAGGATTCGGCCCGGTTATGGGTTGCAGAACTGGCGCCCCAAATTAGATAACCTACCTAGGTAGGTCGGTAGGATGCACTATACATTGAATGAGACATGAGGGCTGCTGGTCCTCCTGTTATTGATACAGAGTGCACTACACTTGTGCATGTTCAATCCCCATCTGTGTCCGTCTGTTGCTTCGTAGCTTTCAAACAGAAGTCCATCAATTCTATGTGGTTTTTATTCTTACCTTGCGGAATTTCTTAGCCAAGTTTAGTAGAAATCGGACCAGCAGGATGTCAATAAGGATTTTAAAAAATATATTGAGTTTACTATTTCTTTTTTCGCAAGTAATACAGAAAACTGAATGGTATGTGAAGCGTACACAAACCAATTTTTACAAACCAGTAGTGCAACGATCGTGCTTAATTAAGCCAACTCCAAATTTGGACTCCTAAATCTCAATTATAATCCGCTCCAACTAACCCTATAAACGATCTTGTTTTTAATCAAATCCACTATATTCCGCTTATTGTCCATTTTTATGTAGAATACTGCATTAATTGAATCCAGAATGATGAAGACTTTCTGTGGTCGGTGTAAACTTTACACAACGCTCGGTCCTGTTATGTAACATTTAAGTCGCGCTCCGACGCTCTGCAGCCGCTCAAAGCTGTGAAAAGCAATCGTACAAAACCGCTTTTCTATAGAACACAATCTTCGCATTTTCTTTTATTCTCATACATATTAAAGTAGTTTTCTCATTTTCTCCTTTTCCAATTTAAATACAAAAGAAATCTTGGTGTGGTCTTATATGTTCAAGTAAGGTCCTGTGAGCTGTGAATATGCCGATATTGACGGCTTAGGCAGATCATATAATGATTAGCACGAGAATGAGGAGGCTTTGCTGGAATTATTTATTAATGATATTTACACTATTATTATAAATGCGGAAGTAGGTTGTAACTAATATACTCGTAAGTTCATCCAAACTCTCGAACTTTGTCATTTTTACTATTAAGCAGTATTTGAACTTTGTCGTGTCTTGATATTTCGCACCGTTCCAGCGCCGTCGACGGGACCGTCCCGGCGCGCAACTCCGCTCATCATCCGATATGTTATTTACACCCTACATTCAAGCACAATGAACTTGGAGTATCATATTTTGTTTTACAATGTGTTATGTATTTCTGAACGAACTCCCTCACTTGAATAACTCGCGTTTTCTCCCTATGGTAATGTTTATGTTCTTAATTTGAATTTGAAAATGCGATAACATCGTGAATGGAGTGCTACATTTAAATTGTTTCAATTTTGTGAAATGATTTTTCTGTCGTTCTTACGTACCTATTACTTACGTTTTTATTTAACTTTATTACCTCAATGTGGATCGTCACTTCCATAATTCTAGTAGGTAAGTAACATTTATGTGTCTTCTTCATAATAGTTATGTATCTTTTTTGTGTCGTTGCTAAATAGTTCACATTAATCATGTGACAAACCTGTTTAATGCAATATAGAGGAGAAAAAAATAGCGCACATTCGATTTGGGTTTATCGTGAATTCAAGTGCGATACTAAATGTTTTCGTCAAATCTGATAGTTATACATATTGTATACATGTTCATATTATTATTAATATTCTCATCACGTCTGGAGATAATACGGAGATTATATTTATGTTCAATAAGAGACAAAACTTTGTTTTAAATTTATTTCCAGGGTCTGACCGAGAAGATTAATGTACGACCAACCGTGGACATCCACGTCACAGATACGCTAGGCTAGGAGATGAAGAAGATTAATGTATAACCAACCGTGGACATCCGCGTCACACATAGGCTGTGCTGGGAGAAGAAGAAAAGAAGCATCCCTCACAGAGCAAACGCGTGAATTTTGTTCTAAAAATAGTTTATTCGTCAATGAAGTAATTAAATAGAAAATAGTTTTCCGCAAAATCCCGGTTTATGGAGCAATAAAAATGATTGTGTCTCATATTTGTGACCTTCCATTTATATCCTAAATTACGTTTACTTTATAGCGCACGGCGGCTATAAACTGTAAAGATTAAAACTCTGCGAGACAACTGGACTTACTGAAGCATTCGCTTTCGTAATTATCTGATTCCACCTATATTCTTAATTCTTGACTTGAGTTCATACTAAGAAATCATCCGTAAGAATCAGATTTTATAACATACACATCCAGGTATTTAAAGATTGTGTATCTATGATTGAAAGAATGCTATAGATGCATAGCATACTTTCAATTATATTCGTAATTCATGTCATTTTAACAAATATTTCAACTTCTTTGTCAACACTTGACGGATTGGTATTACAAATTATTATGTTATATTTAAAAGAGGTGTATCGACTACATCCGCGGCTTGTTTGTGCCTCTTGAATTTATATCTCTTTTAAAATCAAGAAAATGACGAATCAACGAGACCTAGATGAAAACAATCCCCGCAACTCCGGCAAAATGTACGACAATAGTAACGAAAAAATTAAGTAAAAATAAGTAGTGCCTTATCTTAAGACAAACGCTACTAGCACGTATTAAAACGTGACGGGCGAATGGTAACTGGAAGGCGCCTGCACAGACGGCAGCCGCGGCCAGTACTGCGGAGGATTGAGAGGTTAACGGCTGTCGGCCACCGTCCATGCGACAGTAAGTCTGTCTGACTGTGACGTCATTGTGGTCAAACAGCTGAATCGATTGTGATGAAATTTCATATAGAAGGTACTTAAAGGTTGAACATAGGATGTACAATTTTCTCTCGTTTCTTTCACTTATCAGCTAACACTATCAATCTTTGCAGACGAAGTCGCGGGTAAAAGTTAGTGTGGAAGATATCAGACACCGCTAGTAACGGAAACTCGTGTCAAGAGTCAATAGGCGAGTGGCGGCCGAGTTTATAATATTTGTGTTTGTTTGGAGTCTTCCCACAAGATGCGCCCCCCTCCCGTCCGCCGTTCGCCGGTCCGCGCTTCCACGAACTGTTCAGAAACACGTCGCCGTACTGGTGATAGCACCTCTGCGCTGCACGACGGCGCAACAGGCTTCAGTGTTATGAGGGCTGCTGCAGCCTTGCAGTCCATACGAAGGGGGCGCTGCACAACCGGCGCGCTCTTGGTGAGACCAGGATGGCGCCTCTCGGCAAGGCCGGAGTGGCATCTCTCGGTAATACTGAGATGGCACCTGTCGGCAAGACCTAAGTGGCATCTCTCGGTAAGATCTGGGTGGCATCTCTCGGTAATTCTGAGATGGCACCTCTCGGCAAGACCGAAGTGGCATCTCTCGGAAAGATCTGGGTGGCATCTTCCGGTAATACTGAGATGGCACCTCTCGGCAAGTCCGGAGTGACATCTCTCGGGAAGACCTGGGTGGGAGTTCTCGGGAAGGCCTGGATGGCATCTCTCGGTAATACTGAGATGGCACCTCTCGGCAAGACCGGAGTGGCATCTCTTTATAAAACCGGCGTGAAGGGATATGTGGATGTTTATGGGAGTCAGTCAGCAGAGGATCCGGTTGCTCGAATAAAGAATGGAACTGACCTGGACTACCACGGGTGCGCTTTATGTTAAAGTAACAATTATAAATGAGGTAAGCTATAAAAGCTCAAAAACTTAAGCAGCACCATGTCCTTAAGTTAGGTCCGAAAAACTAAAACCGATTTCCAGGACCACCTTTTTTTTCAGTAGTTGTTGTTTGTGTGTTTAATGTTACCTTGACAATACTAACTACCACCGGCCACTAGCAGTAGCGTCCACATTAGCATAACACGTTGTAGCGGGATGACACCCTCGCCGGCCGAACATCCAATATTATTTGGCTTTAGACTAGCTTTATTGTTATATAATTTTATTGTTATATAACTTTATTGTTATATAACAGTATTGCCGGACTAACAATAAAGATAGTCTAAATATATATAATAAATATTTTATGGGCCTGCTGAATTTTATCTGTATTTTTAAGAAAAATACTTATATGTTATGTATTAAAACCCAACCCCCAAGAACGTTTTCATTGGAGTTTTTATAAACATTCACAGACAAAGATGATACTGCTGCTACAGGCCAGATCTGTGACCAGGTGAGCACCTTAGAATATTGTATTCCTTAGAATTGAATATGCGAAACGTTTTTAGCGAGAGGGAGTGCCATGCTGCACTCCAGGATACACAGGAGGAGGTAGTACCATGAACTGTGCATGACACTACATCCACTATGCGGCGGTATTAGGCCGGCACGACCGAGGAAGTACTGCTCGATCAATTGATACTGGCGTAAAGCGACAGTCACACTGTCGCGTTTTGTGAGGTTTGTGTGTAGCCGCTGGTCCATTGAGGGGATGATATGAGGGCAATTGCACGCAGTTGGTGCAATCATGCGCATGTCCATGGGCGTCGGTAGTCACCAAAAGGCTCCGATTTCTCGTTTACCCCCTTATGATATAAAAAAAAGAAAAATAAACGTCAAAAGGCAAATTAAATACATACAGTTTCATGAATTATTGAACGCACAAACAGCGGCGCAGCGCTGAAACAGCAGCGGGCTGTTTACACAGGAGCATTATCTCGCTATCGCTTATTGGATTATTATTCAAACAGATTTACATGATAAGATACGCGATCAGATCGCTGGTGCCGTTCCGAGATAGTATCGAGCGTTCCCGAGCCGACTCTCATTTAGTAGTAAAACTTTTCTAGCAATAGAGACTTCTTCGAAAAAATAGAGACTCCTTCGAAAAAATAGAGACTCCTTCGAAAAAATAGAGACTCCTTCGAAAAAATAGAGACTCCTTCGAAAAAATAAGGTAAGGCAGCATTCCCACAGTTACTGTCTGTGTGGGGGCGGCCTAAGAACACCCTCACCCTCAATCCAAGCCCAGGGTGACGCAAGAGTCGTCAAAGAGCACTAGTCTCTTATCAACAAAGAGACTTCAGCGAGCTGGTTGTTTAGTGCCCTGTCTGTTTCATAGTGACAATGAAATAGACGGGAGCACCGGACAGCGCTCGCGCCGAGTGATGGCGCTACCACGAATTGGATCGGCGGCAGGCAGCAGTTGCGCCGGTCTGAAACCTAATCTTCGACTGCCAATCCGAGCATTAACCTCAAATGGACGACAGCAGTAGAATTCGGCCCCTAGTTCCTGGTGGTTCCACTAGTCCTAGCCACGGTAGCCGCCACGGTAACGGTGGAACAAGGGGTGATAAGAATCTCCTGGCTACGGACCATCGATTTGACCTGGCTACGTATAATGGACGAACGCGCTCAGACTAGATAACCACTTCAACCAAGCGGAGCTGGAGGTGGAATTGGAAAAAATCCGATGGCACGTTCTGGGGCTATGTGAAGTCCGAAGACAAGGCGAGGACACCATAATTCTGCCTACACCTACCACCTATTCCACTTCAGGGAAGGCGACACTCCATCACAAGGCGGCTTGGGATTCCTCGTGAATAAGTCCCTTGTAGGCAACATCGTCGAAATATCTAGTGTGTCGGGTAGGGTGGCGTATCTCGTACTTAAACTCAATATGAGATAGCCTTAAAGTGATACAAGTGTACGCATCAACCGCGACACATTCCGATGACGACGTGGAGACAACCTATGAGGGTGTTTCAAACGCCTTATATAACACCTACAGGGCCCACTTCAATGTTGTTATGTGGGAACTTAATGCCAAGGTACGAAATGGTGTCGAATCGAGTCTGGGACTACATGGAGTCGGAAGCCGAAATCGCAGGGGAATGCTGGTAAACTTCCTCGAGAAGGAGGGCCTCTTCTTAATGAATTCATATTTTAAAAAGAACTCTGAATATAGGCTTTCGACGCGAGCCTGTCCGATAGGTACAGTCGACACTGCGACCGACTGACCGAGGCAGGGTACGGAAAACTACAACTGGGCTTAAAAATCGGTTCCATGCTAATATATACGTCGGCAACTATAATGGAAATTGACGAGGCTATGTGCGGCGTGATTAATGTCATGCGGGACATTTGTGAAGGATGTTGTAGGAGTAAGTATATGGACTTATGAGGGAACGCGGAGCACACGCAGACGCTACGTCTGCCGATGTCAACTTCTTTTATCACTAAGTGCAACCGCAAGCAGTTGGCTTTAGTTTTCTTGTGGTCCCATACAATACGCGCACAGCCACTGTATCCTCTGATCGCGTAGACTTAAACTGCGACTGACAAATTTACTTAAAGTACTTTACATAAACTTAAAGTACTTTACATAAACCTAAAGTACTTTACATAAACTTAAAGTACTTTACATAAACTTAAAGTACTTTACATAAACTTAAAGTACTTTACATAAACTTAAAGTACTTTACATAAACTTAAAGTACTTTACATAAACTTTTGCGCTCCCGAGACGTAAAGATGTACAGACGGGCGGACGAACTCCTATAGTAACGCTTATAAGCATTGTATCTTCAAAGAACTTCGTCCAGTAGGTCCGGAGCGGTAGGCGTGCAGTGCAACTCGCACTTGGCCGGCCGAGGTATTCTTATTGAACTCAACTGCACAAGTTACAGTACAACTAGTGTAGGTATAAAGTACAGTTTAGGAAACGAAACACGTAAGAAGAACCAAGCTAATAAGAAAAGTAGGTCAAACTAATTAAAGACAATCAGAAAGAAAGAAAAGTTTTGGTAAAGCTCAGGAGAGACGTATCTTCGAGTAGCTGTTGACAATTATTTTGTGAAAACTCTCTCAGTGACGTTACTTTTGACACTTCCTGATTCTGTAGCGCGTCCGTTGGTGGTCGTGCTGTTGCCGGCTCAGTAGACGATGTAGTCGTAAATTGTTATCGATTCGACAATTTGTGACGTCAACTGTTTTGGTCACACAAACACTACTAACTAGATCTTACGACCTTAACAATTCACCAGGCACATACAGGCGTCGGTGCGATGTGCTTAGCCGGTAGTGTGGAGAAAATATAATAGCAATAATATAACAATATCTGTGGACTTATGGAGTTACTAGACAACGGAAATATATTTAATATTCCTGTATATTTAAGATTTTTTATTATACATATAATACATATATAAACATACATGGCCTAGATGAGATGCGAACCCGTGACCTCTGGCGTAACACTAACCGCCACGTTACCAACCGAGCCGGCCAATGTAGAAATACAGGTCGAGTCTTTACTGCAGAATATACGGTAGCCCTAGGTAGATGGCCTGGAGTATACGTTGAATACGAGAACCGAGAAAATTGATGGCAGGAGATTACGTGAGGTCACATGATAGTTTGGAATCTAAACTATTGCATTTATTCGTTAACTGTGTCTATAAATGTGAAGTCCTAACAGGTGTTGTATGCAGTAAGTTATATAGGCCGAGAGCAGAGTGTAACCGAAGAACTTCCTATGCGGCCGACACGTATTGTTCCGCTTTTTAAAAATTGGCTCCCGCTCCCATCCCGCTTGATGTGGGCACCGCATTCACCACCATGCCATGTTAAGTCGAGCGCTTAGGTAACTTATACGTATGGCTGAACAGACTTTTATTGATTGCAGGTTAAGATCCTTGAGGAAATCGCCTTCTATTCGGATTGAGCGTAGCTTATAGGTAAATAATGCATTTTGGGTGATGAATTTGTACGGAACTTTTAAAGGTAATTTGTCATGAATATCCGACACTTGTAAAATGTCTGAACAAACTATCTACTATTAATACACCAAAAATTCTGTATTTTATTGGACGAGGAGCTGTTTGTAGAGCCGCGCTGGGAACTGAGTCTTTTAGACCTATGAGGAGGTCAAGTCGCTGGAGAACCCCTGGGTGCCATCAGCTCGTGGCCGTGTTAAATGGCGCTCTTTGTGTGTGTGCGTGCCCGTCAGTACAAGCCGAACGTGGAGTACAGGTTACCTGTGTACACTGTACTATATTGTACTTAAACACACGTGACACGCACATATTGAAATCGCAGTCACTCGCGGCGAGCAACGAGCGCGACTCAGGATGTGGAGACTAGCGCCCGCGCGCTGCAGTCGCTCGCAGGAGATCTGGGCTGCCTGCCAAATGTACGGCCTGACAATTTAACTAGTTTTGCGATGCTTTGGCCTAATCAATATGTGATATGTGAACTGAAAACCTCCACAAGTATGACTATAAAATACATTTAAATTTTAACAAGTGATGACTTGCTGTTGTGTACAGCAAGTCTTATGAGATTTCACTTCACACTTCAATAGATAGTTACACTCTATGCGCTGTTTCCACAATTATTTCATTTCAATTTACATTTACGGCCGGTTTCGGGCTTATCATCATCAGTTAAATTAATTAAACAGGTATTTTTTGGCTCACTTCTTTCTTCATATTCCCCCAACCGCACGAAACGCAACAGCGATGCTGTCACTTTATACCGGCATCAAGTGAGCGAGAGGTACTTCTCCCGTCATGCCATCCCTATTACGTTGCGTAGGAGGTACACTACATCCTCCTCTGCAGCACCTCTTCCAAATTATCTAATTGTCGGTTAGGATTATTTTTGCTATGTGTATGTATGTCATTATATTATGTCATTAATTTCATACAGTTTTTTTTTTTGTGGTGTTCACCAATTATTGTTGTCAGTTTATTTATTTTGCGATTTAGATTCAACACATAATAATGTCATAACAAGCTGACACCTCCTGATGCAGCAGTAGCAGCAGTGGGGGCGGCATGTGAACACATGTAGGTGCCTGATGTTTATTGTGCAATAATCGTTACTTTTTGGGTACAATCCAGAAAACTCTTATTTTCTTATAACATTATGTAGAAGTGTGTGCAAGCCGCAAGGTAAGGGCCACTGACAGAAACCTGCGCGTGTGTGGGGGCATCCCGTCCTTGACTTGTTCCGCAATAGTAATCTGTTTTAAAGCAGTCAGGGATAGCCGAGCTGGAACTGTATGTCGATATAAGTACGTTAGTTAATCTGATAATTTAACTTATCACAGATAATAATAATTTCTTGACAACATTTTATTTCAGTAAATTGTTAAATATTTTTACGGTTTTCAATAAGAATTTTACTAAAGTGAACGTTGATATTAGGGCAGGATATAGTATTTAACATTTTACTCCAACATCGCCTCCACTGGCGTCGCTCCGGGGCGTGATGTGTGTTGATTGTGCAATATGTTTGTAACGGCACGAGTGAACATGGGACAGGCCACTGAGAACTTTCAATTTGTAACGCGTTGATGTCTTTTCGACGGAAATGGAATTAAAATGCTCTACCATTGTTTTAATGTTAGTTCTGATATGTACTGCACTTAACTAATGTTAGTTCTAATATGTACTGCACTTAACTAATGCATACAAGTATACCACAGTGATCAAGTGGAGTCTGTCTTGTGACACTCAAGTTACGTCAAGTAGAGTCTGTCTTGTGACACTCAAGTTACGTCAAGTAGAGTCTGTCTTGTGACACTCAAGTTACGTCAAGTAGAGTCTGTCTTGTGACACTCAAGTTACGTCAACTCCTGTACAATTGTTATGTTTACCACATTTTACTTCTTGCGTCACGTGTATCTGGGAGCAGGAATATTTAACATGTTACTTGAATCACTCTCGACGTGTTTCATCATTCATAGCTAATTTTTTTCAAATAATCCATTATATAAACATAATTATTTCGGCCCTCAACAAAAGAGACACAACTGAAATATGATCAATACATTGTTGTCGCTGAATTGAGCAAATATTAGTTTATGTACTCGAGAGCACTTCTACATTACATTCAAGCTCATTATAAGAATATATTTTAAATTGAAAGATTTAATTGGTGTGTCTCTTACATAAAAAACAAATATTTTATGGCATTTAGTAACTGAAATAAACTATTGAAAAGTATGTATAGTAAAATGAGTGCCTAAGAAAAATGCTCCGCTAATAAGAGATACAAGAATTTTCTAGTTAATAATGTACCTAGCACCTACTACAGAGCACATGAAAAGAGTTATTTTGTCGTGTTGTGGCGCAAAGTGTCGTCCGCATATTAGAAGTGTCTGTACCTTTAACTCTCTGACGATGTCGAACATTAGAACATATAACGTCCTTTAATATTCAGTACTACTTTTTATATAACCCTACTGAGTACTACTTTTCATGTATATTTAATTATATGTTTTGTAGCACGTGTCGATCACTTAACTGTAACTTCACCTCAAGTCGTAGGCCTGTAAACTTTATTCCACCAGCTGTGTCCATCTACTAGCTGTGTCCATCTACCAGCTGTGTCCATCTACTAGCTGTGTCCATCTACTAGCTGTGTCCATCTACCAGCTGTGTCCATCTACTAGCTATGTCCATCTACCAGCTGTGTCCATCTACCAGCTGTGTCCATCTACTAGCTGTGTCCATCTACTAGCTGTGTCCATCCACTAGCTGTGTCCATCCACTAGCTGTGTCCATCTACTAGTCTAGCAGTCTACCAGCTGCGTGAGTTATTGCGAAATATAAAGTTACGACACTTTATAGTCAAGACGGATCATAGGAGCGTGTAGAAAAATGTCTTTATTATATATTCGTTATCTACATTATTATTTTATTTGACTGACAATTTGATTTTTTACATGAGAAATACTGACGTGTCCGGGCCAACGTAGAGCCTCCACAGTAATTACATAAAAATATGATCAATCGCAAAAATACTTTGTCGAATCTGTCTGATAGTTCTGAAACTAAATCTCTGAAGATTTATACGCTACAACGTTACAAGAATAAATCCCTCACTATTACTATGTTTGTGTGTGGATTAGCGCGGGTGCGATAAGACTGATCGTGTGATGTGCCGAGGAGGACGACGGATGCGATTGCAGTTGTTGGGCCGCAGAATGGCGTGATTATAGTCAATATTTACACAATTATCATTTTAGACGCGGCATGATGTAATGTCAAGTTTGTTTGCGGCATCGGCCGGCCGGGAGCCCACGTCATATCCGCACACTAACAATTGAACACATGCGTATCGTAGCTACATTACATTAATAATTGTACCTCAAGAAAACAAAAATATCACAACACGAAATGTAGAGCACGTAGAGTTTGTAATTCACCGCTCAAACGAAGCACGTGAAGTACATGAAAGAATTATAAGAATCGATACAAAGGTAAGTAAGGTGCATTTAAACGAACTTGAACCCTCTACCCCGTGACTAGCTGGGTGTTGAGGGCACATACGTTCCGTCTTCACGTGTCCGTAAAACAGCTGATCGGCACAACACTTAGTGAGTTACATGACGTGGTCAGGGTCAGATGATGGTGTGGTGAGACACGTGTGTGTGGGTACTTACCGGCCGCGTGAGCGAGCCACCACCAGGCGCAGGCCACGAGCGCCCGAGCGCCGGCCATGTCAGAGGCTGCGCATCACACGCGCGCTCTCGCCGGCCGCCCCGGCGGACTGAGCGGAACTGCCCCGCGGATCGATGCACGCGCGCGCCGCACGCACCCCCACCCCGCCCCCCTCAACCCGCACCGCACACACCCTGCACCCCTCTCCTACGGACATTTCCCAAGTTTTCAGTGAGAGCGCGCGCGCTGCCCTCTTTCTCGCCGGATCGCTGACCGCCCCTAATTGATTGGGGCCCGTTCATTTGCCGAATACGTTTTAGGTCACAATCGCTGCAGAGGCCATGCGCAATGTTTGTATCATAAAGTTTGGAAATAAAATAAATTATTTGCCAATAACGGTAGGTGATTTGCACTACTTTTTATAATGCAAAAATATATAAAATCCAATTCTAGTTCTAGTGGTGAGTTCACCAAAACTAGTTAGTTTTAACGACAAGTATATTCATACATTAAAAATTTCAACAAATAATATGGTTTCATTGGATAAATATTTAAAAAAATCGATATTTTGGACAAAAAAATTATTCAAAATATATTTAATTGAATCAACTATTAATTGAGCTTTTTTTTAAATTTATTTTTTTGTATTACATGTTATATTTTGTTTGTGTAATTCTTATATAAATAAAAAATTTATTTTTAAAAAATGTGAATCAAATTAAACTTAACTACATACTATTTAATAAACGAATTAGCATTTAATCCAATTCTCTAGTAAAGATTATTTCGCTTACATATAATAATAATTATGAGTGTTATTAACAAAACATCGCCGTCTCGAAGGTCGGAGGGAGACACGAGCACAGACTGGGGCCGGACGAGCGGGCCGAGTGCCGCATGCCCTTCAAAAGCCGCTGCTTCACAATAGACCTTCCGGTTCCGACTGATAAAGGGTGTTGCGAAAGATCCGAGCAAATATTTAATAACTTTGAGATAAACTCAAAGGGGATTTATTCGGAGTAGCTAAATATAGGTGCTATGTAACTTTTCGCGATGTTTCATCATTGCTATCACCAACGGTCCGTTTCCGTCTACACGAGCTAGCCGCCTGTTCGAGGCATCCGGTCGGTGGGTCCTGTTATTCCCAAGCCCCCCAAGCAGGGGATTTATATTATTACTTTATCGGCTGTCCGGTGTGTGTTAGCGCCGAGGCCATTTTAAATATCGCCACCGGCTTCCCCTGACGTCAACGTGCGAGGAATAAGGACTTCTTGGTCACTCGGCCCATGATAGTAATAGTTAAATTGGCCATTACAAACACTCACATATCGGGATGCATCACTCCCATCTGCGGGTTTTCTGCATACGGACGAGTAGAGGAGAGACGGTCACTCTATCTATTATATAAACCTGGCCTCGTTGCCCGACGAGGTCTCAGAGCTATCCGCTCTAGCTGTACTGGGGTTCTCTTCGCTTCTACGCCGTAAGTTCAGCTCCGAAAAAATATATATTCTAATTATCTGGAGGATGAAGTTGTGTCGTGTATACAGGTATAGGTATGAAAAATTCCCGTGACATGCTACGTAGCATGTTGATGACGCCAACCACAAAGAAGTTTTCACTTGAAGAAATTTCACTAAGTTTTTAAAGTCGTAGAACTAACTTTTTACGTGTACGTATATGTGTACGTGTACGTATACGTGTACATATACGTGTACGTGTACGTGTATGTATATGTACGTGTATGTAAATGTATTCTTGTTTGCTCGTCACAAATAGTAATTTACTTAAGTGCCAATCTATTCTCTTGACGACCGGCTGCCTCAGGGTGTTACACTACAGGTCGCGGGTTCGAATCCCGCCTTGGTCATGTACTCGTATGTTTATATTATATGTATTTCTATAATAAGAGTGTTAAATATTTCAACATTTCTTAAATTTATAATAATATTGAGTATATTTTTATAATATAATATATTATATTATATTATATTTTCCGTTGACTAGTACTTGTAACACAAGTCCTTACGTACTTAGCACAGAGCTAGGCCAACGTGGTGTGATAAGTCCACAAATATTATTACTATATAATAATATTAAGTATATTTCCGTTGACTAGTTAGTACTTGTAACACAAGTTCTTACGGAACCTTAGCACAGGGCTAGGCAAACGTGGTGTGATAAGTCCACAGATATCATTATTATATAATAATATTAAGTATATTTCCGTTGATTAGTTAGTACTCGTAACACAAGTTCTTACGGTACTTAGCACAGGGCTAGGCAAACGTGGTGTGATAAGTCCACAGATATCATTACTATATAATAATATTAAGTATATTTCCGTTGACTAGTTAGTACTCGTAACACAAGTTATTACGGTACTTAGCACAGGGCTAGGCAAACGTGGTGTGATAAGTTCACAGATATCATTACTATGTAAATTCTTCTTACATCATACACAGAATGACATGAACAGCTCGAATTAATGTCCTCCCATAAATTTTCAACGCCAGTAACGAATTTGATAAAAAAAGGAATAATTATTGTCGTGATGGCAGGCATCTACACATTTCTAAACGTGTTGAAAAATTTTTCAAAGTGATGTAACGTGTTCAATAAATTTAACATTTACCAGACGTTCCCATGGCAGCAAACTTTGTTACGTGTCTACAAAAATACAGTCGGGAAAGCTAAATCCTACAAAATAATTGGAAAAGTATCACGACGTTATAAAATGTTAATTCAAAGTTCCAAGTAGTTATAACAGACCTGGGACATGACGTTACGAGCGCAAGTCCCGCCTTACACGTGGATGCTCATAGCGTGCTCTCGCGCTACACTATCTCTTCAATTACTATATCTATTCATTTACTATATAAAATTGAAAATTAGCTCATTTTTCTAATGGCCCGATAAATAGTATCGCCCCGTAAATAGTATCCTAAGTATTTTATTTATGACTCTATACTTCAAAATAAATAGAGACAAATAAATAACAGAATCCGCAGACCGGAGTACTTCACAAATAAATAAAAGAATCCGCAGACCGGAGTACTTCACAAATAAATAACAGAATCCGCAGACCGGAGTACTTCACAAACACTCGAAGAGCGGCGTTCACTCCCTCGCGCTATAAATACATCCGGTATAGCCTAGCTTACAATACTTCGAACATATATAGATATGCTCACTTCGAGTCACTCAGTAATCAGTCACAAATCCACACGTCCTGAAGGTAAGGTCCACGTGTCACCTAAAGGCAATAAAATAATATATAGTCTTTTATTATTTTTACCGTTATTACGAATGGAAGGAATCACAAAAAGTTAATTTTATTTACTTGTCGTTGTACTTCTAGAACTGTCGCGTCGTTCCCACCACATCTTATTATCACCATCCCTATCGGTCCATTGCCACACATTTAGATACCTTCAGGTCTGTGTGTTACTATAAAGACATTCACACAATTGTTTTACAGATGCGTTACCCTCCTACCTCTTGTAATGGGCCACTGGGAACATAACCTGCACGAAACGTAACGGCATAGCCACCAATTTAAGGCTGTATGATACGATCGATAGTAGAAGGGATGCTCCAACTACACTAGACATCTCCAACTTGAACAACAAGACCTTGCAGTAGCGTTGGAACAATATGCTCCTAGCTGGACAGAAGTACCTCTACACTGTAATCCTACATTGCTGCAATACAAACATGAATACGTTCTAAAAAGAATGAGCATAAGTACCCTAACTAGGAGGCTTACATTAATTACGCGAAGTGTTTTAGTCAATTGTTCAACCCCCAACCACCCTCGTGAGATATCGTGAAATTTAGCTTAAACCAGGAGGGACGGGGATATATACTAGGTCTCACGGTAACCCGTAAGCATCTAATCAATGCTCGAGGGTGACAGGTCCAAGGAGGCGGTGTCCTTCTACGACACGGTTATATCCTAGTGGGAGGACGTTAGACCGGTCGGACCCCATTGCACTGTCCTAAAGTTTTCATTAGGGGACTGACTGGACCCCACTCAAGGACACTGCATGTGCGTAAATGCGTTTCCCCGCGTCGACAACAAAAAAAAATTCTCAGGTCAGCCCTAGTTGGAGAATTCCGGTCTTTTATGAGGTGCTGGCCAGTGCCGCCGAAGGCACCCTCGGGGTTTCAGTGGGTATTCGGTTCAGCAGCGAGTCTCATACACTCCGTTTGATGTCCGCGATGGTATTAATACTATTATTTATTTATTTATTTTCCTCCAAGAGCGAGTGTCAAGCTCGGTGTACCACTGGAGACCTCGGTGTACCACTGGAGACCTCGGTGTACCACTGGAGACCTCGGTGTACCACTGGAGACCTCGGTGTACCACTGGAGACCTCGGTGTACCACTGGAGACCACGGTGTACCACTGCAGACCTCGGTGTACCACTGGAGACCTCGGTGTACCACTGGAGACCTCGGTGTACCACTGGAGACCTCGGTGTACCACTGGAGACCTCGGTGTACCACTGCAGACCTCGGTGTACCACTGGAGACCTCGGTGTACCACTGGAGACCTCGGTGTACCACTGGAGACCTCGGTGTACCACTGGAGACCTCGGTGTACCACTGCAGACCATGTCCAGCAGCGGGTTTTGTCTTTAATTCAGGAAATCAATAACAGGCAGTCGTGTAAGTGAACACATCGCACTGCGACGCTGGGTGTTACTTACACTTATTCGCCTCAACGAGCCTCGTGCTGAGGCCACACTCAAGGACTTGGGACAGCCGACTCAGTTCCTAGCTCTGCGAACTTTGTGGCGGTGTATTTCAAATTCTGTACATTACTAAAATTACTCCCAACAATTAATTGCTTAATTGAGAGCACGGCCGATATATATTGGTTTAGTATATACATTTTTTATGAGATAGGGGGGCAAACTATCAGGTGCGTAGTGAATACCACTGCCCATAGACATTCGTAAGACTAGGCGTCTTGCAGACGCGTTGCCGGCCTTTAGGGAATAGGTACGCTCTTTTCTTGAAGACCTCTAAGTAGTAACGAATCGGAAATACCGAGGGAGGCAGCTGGTTCCACAGTACAGTTGCACTCGGTACAATGTGGCGTTTAAACCGCACTGTTGTGGATTTACGGATATGAAGGTGATGGGGGTGGAACTTAGAGTTCTGTCTGTCGATGTCTGAAGATGGAACTCTGCTGCTGGTATTGAGCCTAACAATTCCTCTGAATACACCTTGTAGAAAATATGGTAAAAGACGCACAGCGAACCGACATCTCTTCATAGGACCAAGGAATCGAGCTGACCGGAAATAACTTGGTCGTCAACGATTTGTGTCGCTCTACGTTGTATATGGTCTAATGAAACGAGCGGATATTGCAGGGCCCCTGCCCATAGGTAGGGGCAGTACGCCATATGTGGTCGGACCTGCGCCTTGTAAAGTTGCAGCCGATGTTCCGGATTGAAGTACTGCTTCTTTGAGGTTAATTTTACTCGCTATGTCGACTCCAAGTATTCCGATAGCTGAGTAGATGAGGCCGATAGGTAAGTGGGAGTTAAATGGGGTTCAGTGAGTCCCATTCCGAGACTTTGGATAGTAAATAACAGTTTACGTGAGTGCTACTCATTCAATTACAGGAGGAGTATTTTAACGGATTTTATTTATATAATTTATTTAAGACTTACTTTGTCGTCTCGATAGTCATGGGGTCGGGAAGACGGGTTACAGTGATAGTGTAAGGTCATTCCCTGTGTTGTGTGTACTTAGCGCACCTTCAGCGGAGTGGAGCCGTCGCTGTTGTTGTCATGGTGGCAAATGCAGGACTGTCAATATGGCAATGTACTGCAAGCGCCACTGGACGTGTGTTGGTTTGTCTTAGCACGGACACGGACACACTTCTTCGCACTCGGAAACGCATGATGTCTCTCTCTTGCCGAAGGGTGAGGGAGTGATGGTGTCGTCCCGCTTGCGCCCCAGACCTCTCGTCCTTGTTCGGAACGCGGTCCGGAATAGTTATTATTCCGTGCCGTGTTCGGAACTCGGGCGAAGCCCCATTCGCTTTTTGTGCACATATATGTATAGTCGGTTATATCGTGAACAAGGAGATCACCAGACTCAACAGGTCCGAAGCCGCACCGCACGACATACTCCCCGACCTTTGTGAAGAAAGGTCCGGGGAGTGGACAGCGAGTCCGACGGAAGTCCGGGCCAACATATACAGCCACTACCAGGGACAAAGGTGGAACGGACGGTCGTCAGGCGACCGCATGTTCCCAACGGAGGAGGAACGAAGGGGCTTCCTGGCGGAGGTGGAGGATTTATGCCTGCAGAAGCGCGCGGCATCTACGCCCACTGATGGCCCCTTGAAGGTGGTTGATGTAGCGGAGTCATCGCGCTCAACCGCCACCGTCACCACCAAGACCAAGATCACTACCCACGTCACCGTCTACGTCACCGCCAACGTCACCTCGAGCAATACGCGAGTCGGAGATGGCTGGCCCAGCGACGCCCGAGAAGGAGCCGTCTCCGCTGCGACTGCCGCGTCGGCCGGGGACGTCGAGCCCGCCTTCTCCAGCGGATCGGTGGACGCGACGCGTTATCGCAGTTTCGCCGCCGCTCTGGAGAGCCCCATTAAGGTACTGTCTGCGAAGGTGAGGGAGTGTCGTGGAGTAGGCTGGGAGGGTACAGTCTTCCATGCCGGCGAAAACGACACCGACCTGCACGCCCTAAACAGACGTCCCACGAGGCCAAAAACCAACATCACTTCACTCCCAGACACCACAGGCGCGAAACACTACGGAGCGCAGGCACGCGCCGAAGTGCTCGCATCACACCTACGCACACAGTTCTCACCACACCCAGTGGCGCCGTCGTTCGCAGAGCACCACGAGCAGGTGGAGTGCCAAATTCGAGAGCTACTTCAGAGCCCGACTCCGCCACTCAGCGGGACGGATTTCATCTCCCTTACTGAGCTGCGGAAAGTTGCACTTCGCCTCTCAAGGCGTAAAGCTCCCGGCCCCGACGATATCCCCCCCACAGAGCTGGTGATGATGCCTAGGCGAGCAGCCGTGGCTCTCACACAGATCGCAAATGGCAATCTCTGAATGGCCCACTTTCCGGAGACCTGGAAAGAGAGGAGGTTCATCGTTCGGACAAGCCCCGAAGCCTGCCCGGAGCTACCGGCCGATAACGATGTTGTCCCACATCGCCAAGTTGTTCGAGAGGCTTCTGTTTCGGGGACTGAAGCTGTACATTCCCATAGGGGATGAACAGTTCGGCTTCAGGAGCGGCGACTCGACCACGTTGCAACTGATGCGGGTGATCCACCACTTGCCTGTAGAGATGAACACCCCTTGTTCATCTCTACAGTCACTCTGTCGCGGTCTTTCTCGATATGGCACAGGGTGTGGCACCCGGGACTCCTGTACGTGTTGGTGGACGTCGGTGTCCCGCTGGTGCTTGTGAGACTAGTGGCGTCATTCTTGGAAGGTAGGACGTTCCGGGTAGCCGTGGAGCGGAGGCACTCCTCGGTGAAGGCCATACGTGCCGGAGTGCCACAGGGCAGTTGCCTATCCCCTTGCCTGTACGCGGCCTACACCAACGACATCCCCACACTCAATAATCCTTCGGGAGAGGGTGAGGTGGATGTCATGCTCGCGCTGTTCGCCGACGACAGCGCATACGTTACCTCGTCCCAAAAGCCGGAGTTCGCTACAGGGCACATGCAGCGCATGCTGAACCGGTTGCCGGAGTAGCTCAACAGGTGGCGCATGACCGTCAACGTTGATAAGACGACGGCGCTATATGTCAGCAAGAGGCACTTTATGCCGGGGCAGTTAAAGTTCAGAGGACAGGATGTGTCTTGGAAATCCCCAGTCGTGTATCTCGGATGCAGTATCGACCGTGCGCTGCGGATGGGCTCGCAGGTGGACCGAGCGGTCAACCAGGCGAGAACAGCCCGCGCTTTTCTGTGGCCGGTACTAGCGTCCGGACTTAATACACGGACGAAACTGGGGATTTACAAGATGTATATCCGGTCACGCCTCACTTACGCCGCCCCCGCATTGTACGCGCTAACCTCCCAGGCCCAAAGGAAACGCCTGCAAGCCCAGCAAAACATATCACTACGAGTCATCACGGGAGCCGGTCGCTACGTCTGATCGCGCGTGACTTGCGGATAGAGTCGCTGGAGGAGTTTGCGGTTCGATTGTCGAGCGCTATGTTTAATAGGGCAGACAATGGACCGCATGCTCATCTACGTGACCTGGCCCCGCTGCATGCGCGACCACCTGACGGGAGACCGTATAACTCCCCCCCCCCCCCGTGATCCACCAAGCGGACTAGGGACTGCGTGTCCTGCGATCCGGACGAGGATCACACACGCGCATGCATAACACACCCAATCGCTACTCACCACAATCACAACACACAGGTCCTAAACAGGCCTACATTGCCCCCCCCCCTGAGCCCATAAGCGGCCCCGTCACCGAAGGGATAATTATCCCCTTGCGATCCCACGGGTTTATGAGGTTCGCCTCGATGCCCGTAGCCCTCGCAGATCATCTGCGAAGATGACCAGGAGTAGTAGTGTCTTAGCAACCACTGCGAGTGCGAGACCTACACAAACAGCACAAACAGGTACAGAAAATAAACAAACAAAAACACTTTACCCTCCTTTACGTTGCATTGAGTAACAAAGTACTCCCTTGTAAACGAGACCTACGGAAGTTGTCACCTTCAAGCAATTCACGTGAGCACCTCACATGTACCGTCATTTAGAACGAGCTTCACCCCATATGTCACAGCGCAATTAACAAACCTGCTTGGCATCTGCCACATCCAGTGACATCATTAGTGTATCATTGTTATATTATTGCGCAATTTTCAAAGTAGTAAAGGTACGGAGTACCTCAAATAAAAAAACGGACCCTTATTATTATGGGACTACGTTGTTGTCAGTCTGTCTGTGAATATAATATAAAACTGAAGGGTGCTGCCCATTGACCAAGAGTAATGATGTTTGGCAAGAAGTCAGATAATTTAATGCAGGAAAAGCAATATTAATATTAGTCATTTGTAGTAGTGAAAAGAATAAAGTGAAAGAAAAACATTTTACAAAATAATTAACAAACTTAAGTACGGCTTGTCAGGCTCTTATCCTCCTTTAGTAGGGAACCACCTATGCCTGGGTTCGACTCATATTTGGCCGATTTAAAAAAAAGTACAAGTAGTTTTTTAGTAAAAGTAGTTTTTTTATATGAAATGCAATTTCAATACATTTTTTTAATGTAGCAAAATTCATAAGACCCGTTCTATGTTCATCTAGTAATCAATAGAAATAAATGCAACACAATTTAACGCCAAATATGTTTAAAAGTTTCATAGATCAGAAAATGTTATATTTACTTTGCAGCCATATTAATAGAGTAGTTCTAGCAAAGATAATTATTATAAATTGGCCAATTAAACTTTCTTATAACTACGATACCCCTATTTATTATCCAAAAAAATATATAGGTAAACTAAAATACGTCCATTCTTTTTAAATAATCTTAAGAGTCGCTCGACAGCAGTAGAGCATATTTTTTATTCGGTTCTGAACTTATACAAGGAGCAGCCCAATACAGCTTCATCGGACTGCTAAGAGTACTCGTCTGGCGCCAAAACTAGGTTTGAGTTCGAAAGAGTGTAACTAATTGAACTATTGTTATCATGGTCAGATTCTAGTGTTCTACGCTTCAGGGGTTCCTGTCCTGCCAAAACCGTCTCAACTATTCTTCTACTTTACGGCGTTCAAAATGAAGAGTAGGCTCTAAAGTTATCGAGTTTTTTTTCTTCGTTGAGTGCTCCATGCACTTCAGACAAAACCATTCGTTGTTTTAGCGCTCTTCCCCATTAAAATAGTTCCTTTTGGTTTTTATATTTTGGTGCTTTTTGGTAGTTCAAGTATAATGAACGTTCACATATAAGATTGAAGCGGTCAAGTAACCCAAATATCTTAGTAGAATTAAATACTTGATAATTCATATACCGCATAGTGTACCTAAACCATGAAGTATTTGAGACAATTCCGCCTGAATGAAAATTATAGGTTGAATAAGGGATATTTTCAAAAGTTTCTGTATTTATATTACGATATCGTAATGTTCTGTGGTTTATTAAAAATGATTATTTAAAATTTATGAGACTTTACTGAATAACACAGATTTTAGCTGTAAATGGCCTAAAGTAGATTCAAAAGGAGTTCTTCGGGCAGTGAAATTACACAGTCCTACCAAGTACAACACATACTCCGTCAGGCCATGCAAACTGTACAGTGAAAAATAAAAATAAAAATACATTTGAATTTACAACATATCATCTTTATGCCATTGTACATTGTATTTTCTCACCTTGGCGCCACTACATTGTACAATATTTTGCAACTTTAAACTGGAGTGGAGTGATGAAAAGAACAGAATCAAATTGCATTACACAAAGTAAATAAACTCTCCAAACACTTGGTTTTAGTCAAGTTTTTGTGTGGTGGGTACACAAAAGATAGGTACAATGAGACTTCATCCTATTGTGACACAGCAAGATCTAGCCGTTCGTATAGTGTTCGTTCGAAAAAGGTGGTCAAAGCAGTAAGGGAAAGAATTCGAAGTAATCCTGTCCGAAATGAATTTTTACATCTGAGCAACATTTTTATAAACAAAATTACTGTATTTATCCCAACAAGTCGATAGAGCGCAAGTGGGCATTATCCGACTTCACTGACGGTTTGGTGGGGTGCTAGGTAAGAATCACAGAGCCATATTTTTGTGAAGAAGGTATCAAAACATCGGCACAAGTGTATCAAGATACCATTCTTGAGAAGGCAGTTAGGCCCGTTAATAACACCATGTTCAATAACCAAGTGTTCTTACAGCAAGACTCGGCGCCAGTTTCTAAGGGTCCGGTCCACGCAGTCTCTTGGTTTGAAGCGAACGTCTCGGACTTCGTCAGAGTTAAAGACTGGACATCATCTAGTCCCGGTCTTAGTCCGTTGGATTATAATTTATGGTCAGTTTCACAGGGTACAGCTTGAGCTAAACGTGATCATTATTTGGAGCCCCTAAAACAATCCGTACAGTTGAAGGATTTCCCCATGGAAAGAGTGCATGCTTCTGTTGATTTTTTTTATAGCGTAGGGTCAAACGAGAAATCGGATCCTTTTGATGACTACCGACGCCCATAGACACCCGCATGATTGTTAAGCAGATGCATTGCCCGCCTATTTTCCCACCCCTCCAATGGCCCACCGGCCACTCACAAACCGCCCGAAACGCTACAGCGACGTTGTCACTTTACGTCGGTATCAAGTGAGCGGGCCAATGGAGACCACTTAGAATAAGCTTTTTATATGTTTAATTGTTTTAAATTTGTATTAAACTCACACACGGTAAAAGTAATAAATGTTGTTAGTAATTATAAAACATTTTTTTGCTTTTGAATTTACATGATTTTATTCCGTAGAAATGGAAATCTTATATCCGAAGGATATTCATTCGTATACATTTTTAATAGTTTTCGTGCGAACGGCCAAACCAAGTAAATATTGTAATAAACTTGTGCCAGCTCTAATGATATCCCTATTCACTACGATGTAAAATGCTATATATGATGTAAATGGGGACTAGTCCCCATTTACATCATTTTCTGGTAGATTAGGGATTGCATTTTTTTTTTTGTCCGTAAGGCCTTAATAAAATCTTAATGAAAAATACCAATTGTATATTCCTTTAAGTAAAAATAAAATCTTAATGAAAAATACCAACTGTATATTCCTTTAGTCAATATCGAAGTCTCTTATATACAACTCAGACTCAAATATTTTGATCATCATATATCTACATATTGATAGAACTACCTTAAAATTAATCTCGTTTTACCCGCACTTCAGTACTATGAAAGATGGATGAGGTTGAACAAATAGTTTTTAACAGTCACATGAAAAAAAAAATAGGCAGCATGACCTCCGGTCTTAGCTTCTCCCAATAGGGACGAAAAAACTTAAGTTATCAAATGTCAGTTGACACATGACAGCTACGTGTGTGTAAGCAACTGTCAAGTAGCAGTGCAAAAAAAAACACTCATCAAAATTATTCATAATTTTATCAAAAATATAGATTTTGACTATAATTTGGTATGTAGATGGGCTTAAATATTAGGGTAAGACTGGGGTGAGAATGCTTCATTTAAAGTTAAATAAAATTTAAAAGTAAAAAAGAGCAAGACTAAGAAGTAAATACTTAGTAAAAATGAAAAGAAAACATGGATACTATGACGATTTTGTACGGACTTGCGCGAAATATCCTGCTGGTATTGCAATGAGAGTTTATAATAACCAGGACTATAAGGTTTATACATACTCCGAGCTGTATGGCGTCTGTGAGTATATTGCTCAAAATATACAGCAAGTAAGCTGCAGCAAGGGGACAATAGGACTCGTTACAGTCAGGAATGCAATTATACCAAGTCTGATTGCTGCGTAAGTTCTTTTTATAGTAGGTACCAATTATACCAAGTCTGATTGCCGCGTAAGTTCTTTTTATAGTAGGTACCAATTATACCAAGTCTGATTGCTGCGTAAGTTCTTTTTATAGTAGGTACCTTTTATTCATTGTTGCTCTAAGTATATATATTGATATTAATATACCCACACACTTAAAGCTATGTATATTATTACGTTGCTTAACATTAGAATAAGCACACAATTGCAAGACGGGTGCTGCGCCCTGACTCGAAATCATAACTTTTATTTATTTATTGACAATGTACATGTTGAGTCAGATCTTGACAAACATTCAATAATAAGTTTGTACTGATATGGGCACCAATTACTGGTATATTCGACACTCTTAAAAAGTCCTAAGCAATTCATTGACCTGAAAGTAAGAAAAGTGTTCACAGAACTTACTACTTAATGAAATGGGTTCCTTTTTATTTGACATAGCTTAATGATTTACAATTTTTCTCCAAGTGATACATAAACATAATAAAATTATATAAAGTTAAGTTTCTGCAAGCTGAACGCTATCAGTATCGAAATGTATAAAAAGAGTTGTTAAATATATCTCAATAGTTTGAGCCAATTTGTTTTTCATTATAAGATTTACATAACCTAAAAGAGGAATTAATTGTGAGATTAGTCTTGGCTAATTTTGAACTAAAATCATTTTTGTTCGTGCCTAAGACACAATCAATTGCAACAATTACAATCTTGTGAAGGAAGCAGGATGGCAATATTTTTTGTCAGACTGAAGCATTTAGGTCAGTGTTGAGTATCATCCTCATATCATCCTCAGGCCTCCATCCTGTCAATGCTCCACAAGGCTCTGTTCTGTCTCACGCTCTGTTTCCCCTGCATATCAATGACATGCCTCAAAAAAAAAAATTGTTATACCGATATAGTACTAGAAACCCTTAATACACTGGCAGCATCAATATTTTGCGAGAAGAAGGCAATAAGCACCGAAAGAAACTTGTGTGTAGTCCAGTATATCCAAAGTCCCGGAATTTGACTGACGAAATCTAGTCCAATTTAACCCCAAGAAGACACCAGTTTGCATGTTTACCACTAAAAACACATTGCTATGGCCTCAGCTAACATGAGAATACTTGGTGTCGATATTTCGTGTTATGTTCAGTGTTGCAGTATATATACTATAGTTTCATAAAGGCTAAATTGGTCTCCCAGAAGCTTGGTAGGGCGAATAAGTATTCAGACTTTTTGACTTTATAACACTTTGATCTGGATCAATATCAGCTCACTCCATTTGACCATATTCAACATAGATCGACTGGAATCCTCTATAACCAAGACCTTCGCTACTTCCAACAAGTTGATACTTTTGCCTTCCTTAGAGATCAGTTCACTGCACATCTTCTACCACATTTATCACGGGAGTGTTCCGAGGAATTGTTCGGACTAATAAAACGGACCTGCAGCCTAATTTAATTACAGGAGCTCGCACTAGAACAAATTTTATCGGCATCATCTCGATGTGCCGAAGTCCACTAATCTGCCGATCGTTTTAGCGTATTTTTTTCCGCGCACTTCTATTTCATTTTAATGCATTCGGATTCCCCTTCGGTATTTCCGGACCGATACGTCTTTGATCTTCAAGAAAAGAAATTACTTAGCTCTAAAAGGCCGGCAACGCATCTGCGATGAAACGAAATGAAAATATTTTTAATCGAAATGGAATTATAAAAATTACTTTTTGAACGTCATTAACTCGATCTACCATCGCTAGAAACACCACCCCCTAAAATAGCTAAGGTGATTTTGTCGGCAAATAAGTTAATGGCTTCAGTATTCTGGGAGTCGAAGGGTGATTGATTTGTCTTGAAAGGTGTCGGACTACTTCTCACGTCTGTGCAATCGATGGGTGAAATCCACAATTGTGGCTTTAACTATTACCGCAGTCGTCTTATTCACTTGATCGGGCATCGTCCGACTTCTTTCTGCTCCCTAACCTAAAAAGCACTTGAGAGTTGAAAGATTTTCGACAAACGACGTGGTCAAAACAGCAGTAGACGCACATTTTGACCCTTAAGGAAGAAATACTTTTTTAACTGTTTAGACCGTTGAAAAAAATTGTTGCTTTAAATTTGAGATGGCAAAAATGCTTCAAACTTGATGGTGGTTATGTAGAAAAATAAAGATATAACTGATTTAGTATGTGTTTATTTTAGGCCGAATACTCAATCCACCCTCGTAATATACTAGCTAAACCGGGAAACGTTGTTTTGACGTATAAATTATTTTTAGGTAATTTCTAATGAGTGTGTGTTAAGGGTGAACAAACCTTATAATTTAGGAGTATGAAAAGTAGATAGTGGTCGAGTCTCAGACCTACTGTGTGTGTGCGAGTGAGCATATAAAATTTGGTAAAAATCGGTAAAGCCGTTTCGGAAAAGTAGGCTAAAACAACAATGCGACACGAGAATTTTATATATGTGATTATTTACTATATTATTATACACCGGAAAACGGAGTCTTGGACGGCCTCCTACCGGGGGACCGACGGTCGGTGCGGGTGGCGGGGAGCCGCTGGACGCCAGTGAGCTGATGATGATCACGATGTTGTATGCTTTATTATCTACTGTTGTAATTAATACATTCTATATTGTATTATTGGGCCGGCCGGGGAGGTACCTCTTGCGCACATGATACCGGTGTGAAGTCAGATCTTCGGTGTCGCGTTTCGTACGGTTTGTGAGTAGCCGGTGGCGTATTGTGGGGTGGAAGATAAAATGAGGACAACGAGTCGGTAAAGTATATATGCTGATGTACATGGGCGTCAGTAATCGTAACAGATCCGACTTCTCTTTTGGTCTCCTGCATGGTGCGTGACACTACATCCTCCTATGCAACGGAATTGGGCCGGTACGACCGGGGAGGTGCCTCTCGCTCACATAATACCTCCGTAAAGTGACATCTTCAGTGTCGCGGTTCGTGAGTAGCCGGTGGCCCATTGGGGGCGGAAGGAGGGCAACAGCATAGTAGTTATGTAGATGTTCATTGGCGTCGGTAGTCATAAAAAGGCTCCGATTTCTCGTTTGCCCCCTATTTTGCAATAAAAAATGTAACAGTGCTGTAATAAACTTTGTTTAAAAAATGCTTTTCAGGAGCCACAGATGCAGTACATCTTTCATGTTCATTGCTCCATCACAAGATGTGCAAGCAATAATAAAGAAAGCCAGGCTCAGTTTAATAATACATGTCAAAGATTTGAAGCAGAATACACCTAACTTGTTATCCAGCGAACCTGATAAGAAAATAATAGTGTTTGACTTAGAAATAAGTATTTATAACCTTCAGCCGCAAGAGTTTCAAGGGAGTCACAATTGCAACACGAAGCATTCGTTTATAGCGATGAGCTCTGGGAGCACAGGCGAGGCGAGGTATATCAGCGTGCCCTTGACTTGTATTCAGCCCAACGTGGACGACTTAACCAAATTGTTCCAAATATCTCGTGACGATGTAATATATTTCTCTACGCCTCTCACCTTTGATCCATCAATGGTGGAAATTCTTCTCGCTTGCATCAATGGCGCCTCCCTCCTCGTAGCCCCCGAGAGAGCTGATGTGTTATTTCCCGAAAACACTGAGAATTCTGTAACATTCTGGCAAACGACCCCATCGAAGTTCTTTCAATATTCAACATCGGAAATCAAAAATAGAATATTAAGTGCAAGATCAACACTAAAAGTGTTAGCTCTGGGCGGCGAACCGCTGAACGGAATTAGAAGACTTAAAGAGTTGAAGAATGTAAACAACAACACGAAGCTGTTCACTCTGTACGGCGTCACTGAACTGTCGTGCTGGGCATGCGTCGCCGAGCTCGACCTGAGCACCGTATCGGACGACAGAGAGATACCGCTGGGCACTTGCCTTTCGGAGACACAAATATTTGTACAGAAGCCAAATGCAAGCAGCGATACAGGGAACATCATATTAGGTAAGAGTATTTTTATAGTCAAGCGCAATAAATTCACACTGATTTGAAATGTTTACCAATTTATTACGATGATAGATATTAGGTTAAGAAAAATAATGTCCTCCGGGCCGAATTTCCGCTACCGCGGCCCTCTGTGGAGCCTAGCGACATGAGAGGAAAATGTTATAGTGCACAACCTGCTCGGATGAGACGGCCGTCCGCGCGACCGGAGAATGCTTACGCCGCTGGGAAACCGCCAACTTCTTGACTGCGGACCGTTGCTTTGTTAGAAATTGGAAAACCCTGTCTTATTCCGTTTAGAAACTGGTGCTCCTTCACGTTGTGTGGCTGACAGTGGTGGTGTCTGCTCCTCATAGAGTTCCACCCACGCGGCCTTGATTCTGTCGTATGGGCGAGAGATACTTTCCTGCGCCAGCCCAGTAATGTGCCCAATTGTAGGGATGTTTTGTAACTAATTATAATACAGGATTTACTTTTTCAGCTAGCGAAACGAGAAAATGTACTATTCTCAATCAAACAAGTGACAAACAAAATAATTCGGAACAAACAATAGACACTGGCGATATTGGTGAAAAAAGAAATGGCATTGTCTACTACAGAGGGCGAAAAGATGATATGGTGAAAAGGTTCGGACATAAAATCAGTCTGCACAAGATCGAGGCGACCGTAATGCAGTGCCCGAGGGTGAGGAGCTGCTCCTGTGTCTGGTTGCCCAAACCAATGCTATTGGTTGTTTACTTCTGTTCGGACACACTTAATGCGAGCGAATTGAAAATATTCTTGAAATGTAAACTCGATGACAGACAGTGGCCCGACAAAATCATCCGAGCCCAGAGTCTGCCGACGAACTGCCACGGAAAAACATCCAAGAGAATGTTGTCCCAAATATTCGAGAAATCCGCGCTGTCGACTCGAAAATTAAACTCTACAAGAGCAGTATTGATGAGCGAGCTGAAAACGTTATTCAATAAACCATTAACTTACGACGAGATATGCGATCAAGATTTCTTTTCGCTCGGAGGCACGTCGTTCTTTGCGATCGCAATGTGCAACAAGATATCGGTGACCTATCCAGAGCTGGGAAAACATATGTTGCCGTACTTGGTCAATCCCAGTTATACCATAAACCAAATTATGGAGACTGTGTCCAAGGAAATGGTTAAAGAAAAGAGAGCCGCCAAGAGATTGAGATTGTGTACTCCTTCGGAGTCGTCCGCGGCTTCAGTCCGAGACGCGCCGGCCAGAGCCGTGCCCTTCGAGGTGGTCTGGGCGCACGACACGGGCAAGTGCGTAGATGCGACGCCCACGCTGTTCAGAGATGAGCTGTGAGTCCGCCTACTTATATAAATGCACTTGCCTTACACTAAACTGTACTTCATGACATGTCGCGGCTGTCGACCACCACAGATATAAGGACGACATTAGCAGAGAAACTCGCGGACCATCTGAAAGTCCAACCGAACGAATCGCAATGACAGATGAAAAAAAAATGTTTTCTGTTAATTTGTTGAACTTGAGTAGCATATTTTTAACCCGCGATATGAAACTAGGTAACGCCGTGTGTAACTGTGTGTGTATATGCAACTGCCTATGACACCGTAACGTCTAAACCAGGTAACGCCGTGTGTAACTGTGTGTATATATGCACCTGCCTATGACACCGTAACGTCTAAACTAGGTAACGACGTGTGTAACTGTATGTATATATGCACCTGCCTATGACACCGTAACGTCTAAACTAGGTAACGACGTGTGTAAATGTGTGTATATATGTACCTGCCTATGACACCGTAACGTCTAAACTAGGTAACGACGTGTGTAACTGTGTTTATATATGCACCTGCCTATGACACCGTAACGTTTAAACTAGGTAACGCCGTGTGTAACTGTGTGTATATATGCACCTGCCTATGACACCGTAACGTCTAAACTAGGTAACGCCGTGTGTAACTGTGTGTATACATGCACCTGCCTATGACACCGTAACGTCTAAACGCATAATCCGATTCGGTTGCCGTTTTAAATCGAAAGTATAATTTATTGAAATAGCTCGTTGTCATTTTTGGTGAAAACAAAAGCAGTCATGTCTAAGATATCCAGCCAGGCTGAGTAGGTGGCTTCCTACTCACAAGGTACTCTGTAAATATATCAAACTGTCGGTTATGCTAGTTCTAGTAGCTTTCCTATGGGGATGAACAATCCAATCAAATGACACAACTTTAATTACAAATTCAGTTTAACTAACGAAGCCAAGGCAAACGAGTAGTCGGAGACCGATGGCGACTAACGACGCCCAGAACGCGCTCACTCAGGAGTCATACCGAGACCCCACACGCGACTAGCCGCCGCAACATGTCGCGTTTCGAGGATTCGAGAGTATTGTGTTCTCGAGAGGTACCTCTCCGATGAATCAAATGCAGTCCAGCTTACTCATTTTTTTTTTTTGTTCGTTAACGCGGGGAAACACATTTACGCGCCTTCACCGACCCTGGGTGGGGTCCATTGCTCTATGTGGCTCGCGGCACATTGCTGAATACCTACAAAAACACCGCGTATACCATCATTCCCAACTTTAGTGAGGCACCCGGAACTACAATTTATCAACACCTTGACAGCTAGTTGACATCGTGAAGGGGGGTGAGGTTCCCATCCTCGCCTCTTGCCCCGTGTGCAAAAGCGCCTCCTCTTGTTGTTCTTTTGACCCCTCTTATTATAAGAGGAACACAAAGAGCGGCCCCCTCGGTTCATTTGGCCTCGTATGGGTGCACCCCAGGCTACTAAGCCCCACTGCCACGACAAGGCTTGAACCATGGAGGAGTCCAGCTTACAGAAAAGGAGTTCAAGCATACCCAAGACCTAGCCATTATCAGTATTGGTGTAAACGTGAGTATTACTTCCAGCAAAGTGTTCGTGTCAGTGGGCAGCCACTCGGGGAACATCATCGTGGTGGAGGCGCTCTCCGGGCGGCTGCGGGGCTCGCTGGTGGCGGGCTCGCGCATCGAGGCGGCGGTGGCGCGCAGCGAGCAGCCCACGCGCGGGCTGGTGGGCACCCACGACGGCACAGTGCTGTGCTTCGCGCTGCGGCCGTGCGCGGAGGTGTGGCGCGGCAGCACGGGCGCCGTGATCAAGAGCAAGGGCGTGGTGTGCGCGGGGGGGTTCTACGTCGCCTCGTACGACGGACGAATACGCAACTTTGATGTTTTGGTAAGTTTGGCTTCAGCACTGGAGGCGAGCGGCAGGTCGGCTCGTTGTCTCGACTGCCGACGACCACAGACGTTTCCTAGTATCTTACTTGCACAATGGCGCAGAGCAGCTATGCTGTGCGGTGCCTATTGGAGGCGAAGAGAGAATGAGGGCGACACGTCTGTATATCAATTATGCGGATATCTGTGGCCGTCAGTAATCATATTCATTCCCTTACCAAAAACATCTAAACCTTTATCGCTAACCGCTATCGTCCCACCTCTACTTTGCCGTTTCTTTCCAAAATTGCAGAATGGTTAGCGCACAAACAACTTATATTTCTAAAAATAATCTTCAGAACCACTTTCAATCTGGCTTCCGACCTGGTCACAGTACGACTACCATCATTCCCAACTTTAGTTATTCACGAAAGTTATTGACGACATACGGCTGGGTATGAACAATAAGCAGCTAACAGTACTGGTCCTACTCGATTTTAGCAACGCTTTTAACTCCGTGGATTATGAACTATTGTTAAGTATTTTGACATCCTATAACATATCCCCGACGACAGTTCACTGGTTCCATAATTATCTACATGGCCGCAAGCAGAGAGTGCAGATTGATGAGACTTACTCGGGATGGTCAGGTATCTCTGCTGGAGTTCCTCAGGGTGGTGTGTTGTCCCCTCTTGTATTCGCCCTCTTTATAAACATCACAAAATCCATCTCCTCTCACTTTCATCTATACGCAGACGACCTTCAAGTCTATGGACAGACATCACTTGAGGAACTATCGCATACAATAAACACGGTAAATGATGATCTCTGTATGATACCTTCGTGGAGCGATCGTCATGGACTGTGTCACAATCCCCTAAATACACAGGCAATCATAATCGGAGAACCAGGCTTAACCTCACGGGTTGATTGGGCGAGTTTGCCTTCTGTTAGCGTTAATCACACAACTATTCCATACAGAAAAATTGTGGAAAATCTTGGAGTATACTTAGACGAGAGTCTGACTTGGTCACACCTACTGAATATGATTAGTAGGAAGATATATGCGACGTGGCATTCCATAAGACGCCTTCAATATATGCTTCCAACAAAAAATATGTTGCATTTCATTCTCGACTGCGCTGATATTTGCTACACTAACCTTACGGAGGAACAGTTAAATAAACTTGAGCGCCTCCAAAATCTATCGATCAGGTTCATATTTGTTTTGAGTAAACATGACCACATCTCAGAACTTCGCGCAACTGTCAAGTGGCTCCCTGTGCGTCTCCGCCGGAGTGCTCGTATACTCGCAACGTTATACTGTATTATGTACAATCCCAAAATCCCTACATGTCTGAAAGAAAAATTTAACTTTCGCACGGAGGGATGCAAAGAACCTCGCTCCACGCAGAGCCTACAACTACAAATCCTTGCCCATGACAGCAAGTATTATAAAATGTCTTTTACAGTTAGAGCTATAACGCTATGGAGTGCTAATACCATTAGAAATAAAACGTGCTAAAACCGTGATTCTTTCTTTAAAAAAATACTAAAAAGCCATTACTTGGCAGTATGAGTCTCTGACCTGTCTGAGTCTTTATTCTTGTCACCAGTTCTTAAACATAACATAGTATTTTACAAATACTATATATTACAATAATATATAGGATTATATCTATTTTATCATAATGTATGTATGAAAAATGTATCTATTTGTATTTATTATAATTATATAGTATTTATTATATATGTTAATTTAGTGCCTACCGGATATGACTTTATTGTGTGTTGAATGTAGTCATTAATTGTAAACGTCTTTTTGTTTGTGCTGTCTTTTGCCAAGATTATTCTTTCGGACAATAGAAGGCAGACCAGGTTGCCTGGAAGACCTTGCTACTTAAGCAATAAGGTCGCCTTTTGTGTGCATAAGCTTTTAAAGAATGTGTCTTGTTAAATTAGTCTTCTGTTTAATATGTATTTTTGTGCACAACAAAGAATTATTCATTCATTCGTATTACAAAATCTTCTAAGAAATCATGTTATGGTTTCCTCCCCACTCTGGGCGAGTGGGGAGGGAAACATCCCCGAATACATACAATATGTAATAATAACCACGTTGTTCTTTTTATTCATACCATAATGAAAGTCAGAATTCGATAAGATCAAATGTTGACAATTTGTCAATTAAAATCAAACAATTATTTATATTGATCAAACAAAAACGTCTTCGCGTAGTTTAATGCACATGCTACTATATGTCTAAGAAATAGGCGACTTGAGTATTTTGGCGCGAGTAAACCAGCGGAACGCAGCTGTAACGCGTGGTTACGCGACTGTTCTAAGTATACCACACTAGGACTACAACAATTGTCTGTAATCCCTGCGTGGGTCTATACACATAAAGATGAAATAATAATTATAACTACCGTGTCGCATTTCATGTACCGCATTAGAATGTTTGCTTGCACCTTTTTAATATTGATCACAAGCGCGATGCAAGTTTATGCAATACTTTTCAAATTTGATTTAATTCCACGCGTGGTTCACCGGAAGGACGGGCGCTTTATTTGATATTTTAGGCTTAGTTAAGACTTCCTGAGCCGTGAATTGTTCACTGAAGAGTGTTATCCCCACGTTTCGATAACCTTTCGGCTGTTATGGTCACGGGCACTCATTTTTATTATCATATTTAATTTATATATATATATATATATATATATTCTCATCCATTTATTATTTATAACTCTAATATATATTTACAATGACAACAAGGATTTTTGGCATATTCGTTCATGACGGTGATTCTGTCTCATTCCACAAGAAAATCTAAAGAAACGCGACAAAACCCGTTAAAGAGACAACAATGTAATTCTTCATTTTAACTCGTTTATCTTTTATACACGAGAGCGCGATTTTCGCCAAGTGCAGCCTCTGTGTGACTCCCCTCCATATACCACTGCGTGTGCATGATCATGTGCGAGTAATACGTGTAATGTGAGCAGGTACAGATAGAGGCCGCGAGATGACTGCCTCTGCAGCGCGCAATAACTGTTGTGCTGCCTGCTGTTATCAGCCGTCGCGCGACGAGTTATCGGCCCCAACAATGAGCTCCATAATATATAATTTAAGTCAACAATTTGTAACGATAAAACAACAGTCTATTGACACGTGTTAAAACTGTAATTGTCTGATTAGGTCACCGTCTACACTTAACACAGGATTATAAATTAACTCCCCACCGTGGTTCAAGCCTTGTCGTGGCGGTGGGGCTCAGTAGCCTGGAGTGAACCCAGGCGCAGCCAATTGAACCGGGGGGGATCTTTGCACCCCTCTTATAAGAAGAGGGGACCTTAGAGCAACAGGAGGTGGCGCTTTTGCGCACGGGGCAAGGGGCGAGGATGGGAACCTCACCCCAGTGCACTGTGCCAAAGTTGGTGGGGTTGTCCTGTAGTGCTGGGCAACCCCATCTGTGGAGGTGGAGTTGGAGTTGGTCCCTTAGGGGGCTGACTAGCCGTCGAGGTGCCCTGATTATTTTTGTTCCGGGACACATCACCAATGGCGGCACTGATGGCACTCGCGGTGGTTTTTGTGGGTATTCGGCACTATCATGTGCCGCGAATCCCACACACCACTGAACCTCACCCAGGGCCGGTGAAGGCGCGTAAATGCGTTTCCCTGCGTCAACAAAAAAAAAGATTATAAATTAACTGGCATCACCCGCGGTTTCTCCCGCGTAACTCCGGCCCTATTAGTCGTAGCGTCATAGTATATAGCCCTCATCGATAAATGGACTACTCAATACAAATATTTTTTTATAATTCAAATTCAAAAAATATGTTTCAGGTGATCAGCGCGCCCAGACAAACTCTTCAGCCCTAACTATTCGTAAAGACATAGATTTTGTTTCTCTCAGGGCCGTAGCTTTCAAAAGGATTATTTTCATTGTTTCTGCGTGTTTGTTTATAATGATGTCACGCAAAATAATCAAAATCATATTATACGGTTTTAGGAACGATATTTCTACAGAGGATGCAGTTCTAGCACCGACAGAAGAAATTTCTACTCACCTTGATTGTAGTAATAAATGTGTGGGCGTTTTCGTGGATCTAGCGAAGGCTTTCGACACCGTCCCCGTTCCTATCTTACTGAAAAAGTTATACATTAGTATTAGGGTACTATACATTCTATTTACCGACTATCTCACTGGTCGTCAGAATCGAACCAAAATTGATGATTTTGTCGGCAGTCCACAATTTGTATCTAATGGCGTTCCACAGGGCAGTGTCATCGACCTTACTCTGTTCTTAATCTATGTAAACCATTTATGCAAATATAAAATTCAAAATTGTAACATATTCACCTACGCTGATGATACTGCGCTCATATTCGATGCAAAGATTTGGTGTAATCTTTAAAAACTAACAGAAGTTGGCATTTCTCATGTTGATAATTCTTTAAAAACAAATTTGCTGACCTTAAATGTTGAGAAAACTAAGTATATACCTTTTTCCGTTAATAAAAGTACATAACTCAACTTACCATGTCCAATTAAGAACTTTGCTACCCAACCTATAATTTACAAAATTCTTGTAAGCTTTTGACTATCCGCCAAATTTACATACTAAATTGTATACTAAGTACGGTGATACGGTGACCTATCCAGATTAAAGAACGAACAGAAGAAATGCCCATATACTTCCCTCCCATCCCTAAGTGCATAACAAAGTTTGGACAAAAACGATTTTTATTTCAATAATCCTACACTTACAATAAAATGAATAATAGACATAACATATACCCCATAGATTAAATCTTGCATTACACATTTTTTGAATGATCTAAAATATGAAGACACTTAGGAATTAACATTTAAATAACACACACGCACTCACTGACTCAGTAATCCACGCACACAGGCATACACACGCGCGTACACACACACACACACACACACACACACACACACACACACAAAATTACATGTATTTTATTTTTACTTGTTAAAGTTATTTTCATGTTTTGTTAAATAACTAAGATTGCGGTGGTGGAGAGCCCAGCAATACAGGCCATCGAGCTATTACAGGGGCCCTTACCATTAGTATGTAACATGAAAACTTAAGAAATAAACGACTTTTCATTTTCATTTTTCATTATTGATAAGATTTTTACAGTCACATTACAGAAGATCTAATAAATAAATAAGATTTTCAACTTAATGCGTTGCTTAAAAGCTAAGCAAACAAACACACGAAGTTTTGTATGAAAGCTAGTTAACGATCCCAACTAATTAAGTTAGGAACCAACGACGTGGAATTTTTGGGTTCTATAATAATGAATTAGTCATTATTTAGGGGCTTCATTTATGTCAATTCGTCCACCACTAAATTATTACTCCACGCCATAACACGTAAAGCCTTAAACTGTATCTTTCAGACGGGTGAAATAAAGGACACAATCTATATATCAGACGCAGCCATCTCCGCCGACTTGGTGCTCGCCAAGAAGGAGTTCCTCTTGGTCGCCACTCTGTCCGGCATCTGCACGTGTGTGCACCTAGTGACCAAGAGCGTGATGTGGAGGACGGCGCTTGGGAGCCCCGTCTTCGCGAATCCCGCTCTGTACAACAACGACGAATATGCTGTGTTTGCTGAGGTGGGAGGGACTGTGCACTGCTGCAGCGTCGACGCGGGTGTAAAGGTGCGAATTTGGAGTGAACTGACGACTAGTGTGAGTCCTCTGATAAAACGGGATTCCTCCCGTTTTATCAGAGAACTCGCAGTGACTGTGTCAGAGCCAGTTAAAGTTTACAAAATGATTGAATGGCGTCCGATAAAGTATTCGTTGTCGGTGTGGTGCAGCGGCACGACTTGGCAGCGGCGCTGGTGGGGGGGGGGGGTAGACCTCTCGCTCTGGAGCGTGATCTACTCCATGCTTACGAGCGAGAGTAGCTAAATTATACATTTCGATAATTATCTATTATTGAATCGTTTTTATACCTGTAACTTTGTGTGTTGTGAATGAAAACTATCCATTGTTTCATAGCTTTGGGAATACCAAGGAGCGAAGGGAAACATATTTTCGTCGATGCATTTCCGAAGACTGGACAGACGCACGTGGGCGATGGTGTTCGGATGCCACGACAGCCACGTGTACGGTGTCGCTGTCGCTGACGTACACCGGCCGAGGCTACTGTGGCAGACGCAGCTGCGCGCGCCGGTGTACGCCACGCCGTGCCGCCTGGGCGAGCACGTCGTGGCCGCCGCGAGCAACGGCGACGTGTGCGTGCTGAGCGCGGCCGACGGCGTCTTACTCACACAGTACCACTTGCCGAGCGAAGTGTTCTCGTCGCCGAAAGTTTATAGCGACGTGATCTTCGTAGGGTGCAGAGATGATTCCTTGTACTCTCTCAAATGTCATGTGCCATGATTCTATTAGTTTAACAGATTTAATGAAGGTATTGTCGCACAAGCGTTTCGACAGAGTAATTTGGCAACAGCCCCGGAGCGGCTGCATGAGCAGCCACTCCACCAGCATTATGAGTGTGACGTACCAGTACGGTCGTGCCTCTTACATTAGCGCGTAAGATAATTCAATTCATTCAATATTTTTTTCTGAAAATTACAATAAATAATGGGCTTTTTAAAGTAAAAAAATATTAAGTTGATGACTGATGGCCTGGTTGTGGGATGCAATGGATGCAAGCAGCTTGTGGTGTGTTATCTCTGGGACATCTTTGGTCTGATGACGATGATATGTTAAAGGGTGGTTAAATTTCAAGGGCCAATGTTGGTTTTGAATAAAACACATACTATTTAGGAAATTATTGTAATTTTATTTTATTATGATATATTGTTATTACTCAATTATGTAAGGCCAAATGGGCGCCGCGACCACGGCGGCACACCTCCATCCGATGGTCCAAATTTTCGATGACCCTGAGGCATAATGGAGGTTCTGTGCCGTTCAAGTGCCGAATTATCTCATCCTTTAGCTCTTGAATTGTTGCTGGCTTATCGACTTACACCTTTTCTTTCAAATAACCCCAAAGAAAAAAGACCAACGATGTCAAATCACATGATCTTGGCGGCTAATTGACATCGCCATTACGTGAGATAACACGGCCATTGAATTTGTTGCGCAAAAGAGCCATTGTTTCGTTAGCTGTGTTGCAAGTGGCACCGTCCTGCTGAAACCACATATCGTCCACATCCATATCTTCCAATTCGGGCCATAAAAAGTTCGTTATCATCTCATGATAGCGAACACCATTCACAGTAACTGCCTGACTGGCCTTATTTTGGAAAAAATACGGCCCGATGATGCCGCCAGCCCATAAACCGCACCAAACAATCACTCTTTGCAGGTGCATTGGTTTTTCGACAATCACTCTTGGATTCTCATTCGCCCAAATGCGGCAATTCTGTTTATTGACGAATCCACTGAGGTGAAAATGTGCCTCATCACTGAAGATGATTCTCTTCGAAAATTGATCACCCACTGTTGCCACTTCTTGCCACTATTCTGCCCGTTCACGACGTTTGGAATGGTCCAGAGGCTTTGGTTCTTGAGCCGTAGTTCATAAGCGTGTAAATGCAAGTCTTAATGCATAATGTTCATCAACGACGAGCGTGAGAGGTGCAATTGTCGGGCACGACGACGAGTTGAGGCGGACGGCTCTTCAGCCACACTATCGCAAACCGCAGCAATATTTTCTGCAGTACGAGCTGTACGAGCATGCACTGATGCTCTCACATCTTCTACAGACCCGGTTTGCTCGAATTTTTTTTTTTTGAATTTTGCGATTGTACGCACATTGGGACGATCAAAGTGACCAAAAAAAATCACGAAGTGCACGATATGCATTTTGATTTGAACGCTCATTTTCATAATAGGTCTGGATAACTTTAACACGTTGTTGGATTGTGTATCTCTCCATGGTTCAAATTGAGTAAATCTGAAGTAGAGAAATGCCAATAAAATTCGGAAAAAAATTGGCGTTTAGGTGTGGTTCACATTCTACATCGGCCCTTGAAATTTAACCACCCGATAACATTGGTTGTTTGGTAGAAATGGGTTCCAAATATAAGAATTGACTCTTTAAAAAAAAATTGTAGCATTTAAGAAAACAATATCACCATGTAAGTATTGCTACATTTTAAATGTCCAAAAAGTGTACCCAATTATAAATTTAAAATAGTCTACAGTTTAAGAGCCCAAGTTTATGCATATGTGCATGTGGAGCTTCTCGCCTCTGCCACAGCTTCGGTTCCACTGGGCCTGTATGCCTTTATACAGAATAAATATATAGTTATAACACTGAGCATACATGTGTCCTTGGATCTCCACCCCTTCACATAAACATACTTACTGTTGCACTATTGAAACACATTCATAAATAAAAGATGCAAGTAATAAGGTAGTTTTATTTTGGGTCTTCACAACATTTACATGTAGATGAGCATTCATGCATTGACATTTATTACACATAATTATATGATATGGTTCTAGGATGAATTAATAATGATCCATATTGGAATGCTTCTATGCACAAATTCTAGCACAATTATTGTGCAAACCCTTATTATATCTTATATAATATAAGCATTTCTGTAGGAAACGAATATAACAATAAAAAAAATCCTTTGCAGCATACAATTTAAAATAAAAAAGTATTTGAAAACATTCTTAGAGCTTTTTCCTTAAATTTCTACATTGAGACATAAAAGCTCAATATTAATATAAACATTTACCAAAGTTCTTAAATTAATAGTCTAGCCAGTATAAACCAAGTTATTTCATAAAGAAGCGATACAGAACATATATTGTTACTATTCATGGTTCCTCTTCACCTAACTCCACCTTCACTTTAGAAAAGTCGAAGTCTTCTCCTGTACCCCATTTATAAATCTTAATGACATCTAAGCAAGTTGTTTCAAAATGTGTAGTAGCGTCATAGGACTCCGAAACAAATATTTGGCTCTGGGAACCATCATCCAGAGGCTCATAGTAATCAGTAACAGACACAAACTTTTGCCGAATAGGCTCCAGGAGATCCAGCCCAGGTCTGATTTCAGTTTCAGGATCATTTGTTTCAACAGTAGTGGACACCATGGCCACAAACCAGCCCTTGGCGGCAACTTGGTGAGTGTATGATACCAGTGACACATAGATATCAGAGTTACGACCAACTTGTTTCTGTGGAATAATGATTTGAGTTGAAAGAGCATCCTTTGTGTTGGTAACAGGATGATCTAATAAGCAAATGCAGCGTACAACTTGACCCTTCTTCCTGACTCTGTCTGGCACATAGCTCGGGTCACAATACACCTGCTTACACTTTGCAATTTCAGAACCAGAACGCACACCAACTACTTTTCCTCCTTCTCCGATGACAATCTCATCAATAGGCTTGTCAAGCATATAAGTTCCACCATATATAGCAGACAGGCGGGCAAAACCCTGAGGCAGCTCACCCAAACCATACATGGGATATAGATATGGAGATTTGCCATAGCGAGCTAAAGAGTCAGAATACAACTTAATACGACGAATAGTTTGAATAGCAGGCTGCTGTAGATAGTTGTCATCCAAGTAAAGAGCCAAAGCATGACCAGTAAAGTCCTGGGTACTTTTCTCGAGGCCAAATTTATGATAAAGCGACTGCATATTAGCAGTGCTCGGATCGAAATCCTTCCAGGTCTTAGCGTCTTCCTCCTGGAAATCTTGAACGTAAATTAGGAAATTACGGAAACGTCTCTTTTCAAACATACCCATTAAATCTGATGCCAACGCTTCTTTTTGGTCTACGGGTACTTTGGAAATTTTGCCCCCCTTGTAGACGTAGCTGCCTTCGATGGACTTGAACTCCAAATATCTGGTAACGCCCGTATGGATGAGTAATTTAACAAGAAGGCCATTCGCCATCAAAAATTTGGGTATTAAATCTACATTCCAGTCGCGACCTCGGCCGTAGGTTTCGTCCGGTGCTGGAGCGTTGAACTTAGCGAACAATTCTTCTAACGGGGTAATTGATGCAGATTCACCGCCGTAATACTTGTTACGATCAATGTGCAGAACTTTCTTTCCAGACACAGAAAGCATACCACTCAAAATGCATTCTTTGAGTCCTGTACCCAAGACAATTGCATCGTATTCTTCATCCATAATTAACCAATATTTAACAAATGGTTACCAATAATCTAAAACTCGCTAATGACCGAACTATCTGTCAAAATGTCGGAAAATTTAATATGTCGCCGGACGATGACGTCGCCTATCTTTCATTTTGCTCAAGCTCAGTTGATAGGGACACGAGGAAATTGTCGATACTTTGTGGTATCGACATTTTTCCTTCCGGCACTGATACTTTTACGCAATGAGTACTTTAGGAAAGTAAAAATAGAAAGTATCGAATACTTTAAAAAGCTGCTTTATTTTTCCACTAAGAATTAAATATTTCCATACCCGAATTATTATCTAATTGTCCAAAGACCTTATCGACGTTTTCTGTTCGACACCGTGTCATTACCAATTGAGTGCTGCACTTTCCAATTTTTAAAAGGTTATTTCAGAGAAAATTTATATTGTTTTACTTCACAATTTTACATTTTTAGGCGTGTTAAGGAAAAATAATGCGAGCATTGTTTACGATGTTCGCGCATACTGTCACGAAATATCGACACCCTGAAGTCAGCTATAGTCAACAATTTTAGTTCTTAAAAAAACTTACCTACAAAGTAAAAGTAAGACATCCACGTATGTTTACGTGAGAATTGAGAACTGTATTCACGATATTTATGAGTTCAAGTGTTTCTGAATAAGGAGTTCTTTTTTGCCTATTGTCAGTGTTGTTTTTTTTTTCTACAAACGAAAATAAGGCGAATAATAAAAATTTTAAAAACATTTTTACCTCGTTACGCCAAACAAATATAACTTCAAACGCACGTACATAAGTACACAAACACACTTTTTTATTTTATAATTTACATATTTAAATTGTAATGTTTTATTTCCTGCATAGTACAAAAATTGAAACACGCGTAAGAATTTATACTTTGGAAAACTATTTTTATCACTCATAAACACACAGAAAATTATTACAATATATAATAATATTGTTTGAGAAAATATATATTTATGTGTATTTATATACATATATATATATTATTCGAACTGATACAAATCAACACAATCGTGTGGTAGGTTCAAGAACTCATGAATATACTACTGTCGTGAACACATGTGTATTTCCCACGCAAACATATATAGGTGTCCTTACTAGTTACTTTTACTTTGTTAGCTTCTTCACTTAAGCTATTGACTATAACTAATTTCAGGTTCTCGTGACGGGGTGAATATCGCACGCGTCGTAAAAATTTACTCTCATAACTTTTCCCTAACGCGCCAAAAAAAGTATAACTTCCAAAAACAAGTAGTCCTATACTAAAAAGTAAATCTAACAGCATCAGTTGTATGTATTTTCGATTGAAAATTCATAATAACTGAACGAAAAGACGATAATCTATACTACTACGAATGACCGAATGACTCGCTAACACATTGGTTACGGATAGGACCCGATTCATATCTGTAAGCAAAGAGAAGACTCTTTATCGGGACCGTGAGCGTACCGCCCTGTGTAAAGGCATAAAAAATTACTATAGTAATAAATAATTACTAAATTATAAAACTTAGACGACCGTGTTTTAGACTGACTTCCTTCTCTAGCTATATTATTTGTTCTTCATAGTATTAAAACTCAAATATATGTTTACGGAGCCAACGCTAGGATGCAAATTTCTCAAACTAATATTTTTAGTGCATGGATTTTGAATTATTTATTTTAATGATCGAATAATATCCAACAGACGTCTTCTGCTCATAATAATTAAATATATAAAAAACAGTTTCTTTTTTTTTCAACTAAAATTACTTCATAGGCGTAGAAGAAATTTTGTAAGTTAAAGATATATAATAAAAAAAAGATAAGCGTTGCGTTTTATCCGTAACGAAAAAGTGTTACGGCCGCGTAGGCGATAGATATATGGCAAAGTTCCTCGGTCTTGAACATTGTTTATAATACCATTCAAATGTTCATTGAAGTTTCACTTCCATTATGTGCCCCAGCACACATTTCATTTTATTTATGTGGAGCCACATTCAGTAAATCTGTATATTCATTAAAAATGATATCTATGTACCATTTACATATTCAACACAATTAAATATTTTTTTTTTGTTTTAGATTTTATTAAAAAAAAAAAAAAACATTTTTTATGAGACATCGATTTTATTAAACATGTAAGTAATTGCTTTTTTCATTGCTAAATAAAGGTCGTGCAGCATTAATTGTTTTATTATTTCCAATAATAGCTCTATAAAAACCTCTAAAGAAACGTATCCAATGACACCCCACACGTCTGTGCTTTCTCGAGTCATTTTTTCCTTCCCTTAGTTACATGTATGGAGTGCTTACCTTAATAGGTATGTTTTTCAATATTCCTTCCAAACCTTCTTTCAAAATTTCATACATAAAATACCCATAATCTCTGAGTTAAACGTGTCTGACATACAGACGGACATATGGACATGACAAAACTACAATGGTTTAATTTTCTTGCCAGTTGGCTACAGAATCTTAAAAACTGGTTTACAGACGATGTAATTTTACGTGAAACAGGTTCTCTAACAATAATCATTGAACGACGAGATGGACTGAACGAGACGCCTTTTTACGCTCCCCCGCACGCAAGCTCCGCTCATTCGGAACATTGTTTTGGCTCAGAACTATGACGTACTTATCGTGAATGCACTTATTTCTAGAATATTTTTATGGCTATTTTACTCATGAAAATTCATTCAATATGCTTTTTATCCCTGAAAAGTAATTTAAATTTCGGTATATACGTATACCTCAAAAATTATTGATTGGTTTTCGATTATTCTTTTTATTTACCCACATTTGCTTCCACTTGTGATACGGATTTATTCGCATATATATTATATTACTTAAAGATGGAACCATTAACGTATTGGCAGAAGCTGGTCGGTCTAGCATTCGAGCTAGAAGCCACCAACTTCAAACAAACTAAAAGTTAAAAATGAAATGTTATGATGGTGATTTTTTGCACTGTTTTTTTTTTAATTTGTAATAACTATATATTTACATTTATGCAAAGACACAAAATTTGTTGTGTTGGTCCCTTGAAACTTTTATTTTCCCTGGCCTTATAGAAATAATATAACCGACACTGAAATGGAAATGTTATCAAAAATCGTGGTATTGGCAAATTTTTAGAAATAAAATAGACGTTTTTCTTGTCATCAATGAAAAGGAAAAGTGATGGAAAGCAAATTGTCATTTCGGCTGCTGTGACATTTGGTCACTTGACAGCTGACAGTTAGTGATTGCTGATTGTTCACGTCAGTCGGGCGGTAAACTTTGCTTGTTTTGAGTTTCTGAGTTCTGACTTCTGTCCTGTCGACAACTGTTTTATTCGTGGCAATCATTCATAATAAATAACCCATCATAACCGAATGTAGACTGAACCGAGAACGAAAACCTATGTAAAACCAATTGTTATTTTAAATCACTCGACGTATTTTGTGTATTTCCAAAAAAAGAACATCAGTGATGTGTAAATTAGTGAACAGATGATTTCGAACCATATGCTTAGTGTTTTCGAATCGTTTTTCTTTTAAATCTTTAAAAAAAAATACTGATATAATTTGGTAAAATATCAGATTTAAATGAAAGGGAAAAGTGAAAGAATCCACTTACGGATGTTTAACAATGTCAACAGAAGGGAGTGGAGAAAACCCGTCTACTGTTCCAAATTTACCTGGGGTTCCAGAGCAGACTTATTTATTTCCGAAAGTGAAAGGACACTCGAGATCCATCAGTCATGGAGGGATGCCAATGCTGGCCGGAAACCCAGCAAATGCGAGGCCACCACTCAAGTCTGCGATGCGTGGTCATCAACGCGCGCTTTCGCACGGACAGATCGGAGAAGGGCCGCGCCCTGCGACCGGACCGGGACATAGCCGCACGGGAAGTCGCACTGACTTCATATTACCACCGGGTCACCGTGATGCCACACCCGCGAGCGCGCAGCCCCGGCTGTCCTCTGTCCGAGCCACTCACTCTCGACAGGCTTCACGTTCGGAATCCATCTATACCATACAACCAACCTCGGTTATGGCCCCATGGCGTCGAGCTGTGTTCTGGGTAATGAGACGGCAGCAACCAGCTGTAGATAACCGTCACCTAATAGTTGTCCCTAATCATTTAGTACCAGAGAAAACTCCCCCCAAAGACCATCCAAATGGGCAGAGATGCAACAACAAGATCAGAACTACTAAGTACACTTTACTCTCATTCATTCCAAAGAATCTTTTCGAACAATTTCACAGAATTGCAAATGTGTATTTTATATTCATAGTGCTGTTGAACTGGGTACCACAAATTAATGCGTTTGGTAAGGAAGTGGCGATGTTGCCAGTGTTATTTGTGCTATGTGTGACGGCTGTGAAGGACTTGTTTGAAGATCGGCGGAGGCACCAGTCTGACAAGAGAATCAACAACTCCTTCTGCCGAGTCTACAAAAAGTAAGTCTTGCATGTTATTCACTTTATTACTTTAAGTTTGCCGGGCTGTCATAGTTTATATTTTTTCTTTCAATGTACCAACAACAGGACCTGTCTGAAATTTTTACATTCAACAGTATCACATTAGAAATTAAATACAAAAATTAATTTGTACAGAGTTCTTTTTTAATAGAATAGGGGGCAAACGAACAATCGGAGCCTATTTACGACTACCAACACCCAGGAACGTCTGTAGAATTATGATATAATTAATACTCTTTCAATGCTATATTCATTCACCAACAGTAATATGCCTATTGGACTATTTCGGCACTAGCTTATGCCAGAGGTTCCAAGACCTAAACAGTTGGCTGCAAACTTGCAGGTGTGGTACTTTCAGTGGATGCACACTTTTTCACAGGACTTATAGGAAGGATAATGCTGCAATGTTACTACTGTCCTATCTTCTCGAGTTATAATTTCTAATCTCCTAAGAAATAAATGTATTTCTATTGTAATATTATAATTGCAAAATTTGTAAGTATAGAAGAATGTTTGTTACTCTTGCATAGAAAAACTACTGAGAAAAGTGATGAAATTTGGCTCAGATTGGACTGATATATATATATCCCTTGGTAACCTAGAGCCAGGATATTTTTCTCATTGGCAAATCCTTTTAGTTTGCTATTTAGCAGTGGCAGTGCCGTGTGTTTTGTCATTGTGTTGATATAGTTCTCTTATCAATACACTTGTTTAATCTTACCACGAAGTATTCATGTTAAGGCACTAGTCATTTTTATCTTCCTTGCAATTGAAATTATACAGTTTTCTATATCATAATTAAGAATTTATTACCTATAATGTATTTGTATAAACCAAACATATTTTTTTTTATTGGTTTACCAATGCTGTCGCTGTCTGCCCTAGCTTTGCCAAGAAACTATCCATCTTTGGTTTAGGGTATGAAGTAACAAAGGCCATACATAAACGTTCAAATGAGTCAAGAAAGCAAATGATACAACAAATGACATTGCAGACCATTCCCTTTATTATTCTCCATAAATCATAGAAATTACATGGAAAGCTCAGCAATTTCAAGGTGTTGCTGATAATTAGATGACAAGTGTCTTGTCCTCGAATTAAAGGATTGGACCAACACAAGCAACTGTAAAGCGCAGCACACATAAGAGACACGGCATGGCTCTGATTAAACTAAATTAGCGAATTATTTTTGTATGGTTTACATCTAGTTAGATGTAAACTTGAAGTATTTTTAGAACCGACTCTGACAGGTGCGCTTGGGTGGACAGGAAGCTATTGCTCGCCTCAAACCGGCCTCATGTGAATGCTATGCTTGTTGGTGTCCGGCCGCGTCGGCCCAACTCCCGTAACATTACCGACTCTGTTTTAGTGGCTAATGATATAAATACCATAGATCAAAGCGCACGTTTTAACCCCAATGTACCTATCGACTGCGTGGAACTCTTCGTTCTATCTTCAGATGAGATCAATCACTTGCAAACTTAATTAAATGACTAAACGAGGCTATTTTGTATAGCGTCGGCCGTTCTATCCCTGCTCTCCCTGCCGTTATTCCTATTAGCTGGTATTATTATTTTAAATGAACTTCGACATGTTTTAATCATTTTGGCTTTAGTTGGGAAATATTTTAGATTCCAAGTAGGTAACCAGATACCAATATACGCGCACCTACTCGGACATATTTATTATATAGTGTAGTTCCCACGACATTTTCTTGGTTTTTCTGTTGACGCGGGGAAACGCATTTACGCGCCTTCACCGGCCCTGGGTGAAGATGTGTGGGACTCGCGGCACATGATAGTGCGAAATACCCACAGAAAAACACCGCGAGTGCCATCAGTGCCGCCCTTGGTGAGGTGCCCCGGAACAACAATCATCAGGACACCTCGACGGCTAGTCAGCCCCCTAAGGGACCAACTACACCTCCACAGATGGGGTGGCCCAGCACTACAGGACAACCCCACCGACTTTTGGACAGTTCAATGGGGTGAGGTTCCCATCCTCGCCCATTGATCCGTGCGCAAAAGCGCCTCCTCCTGTTGCTCTTAGGTCCCCTCTTCTTATAAGAGGGGTGCAAAGATCCCCCTCAGTTCAATTGGCTCCGCCTGGGTTCACCCCAGGCTACTAAGCCCCACCGCCACGACAAGGCTTGAACCATGGTGGGGATAGTTCCCACGGCCTGTGGTACTCTTTTCTCTCTTCCTATCTGACATATAGATATGATAAGAAAGGTGATTTCGGCAACAGTGTCATTCCTTAGCGTTTATATACATTTTTTTTACAATATATTTGTTTGTATACAATGAGAAGCGAGTATTTAGATAGACTGCTAGTCGACTAGCTGGGACTCGGGCTTCCGAGGCTGCACAGCATCGCCGTCACTCTATACTGCTAAGCCACAGCCCACAGGCGCCATGTAACGTAGTGTCAAACCAATGCAGCAGGGGCATTACCAATAAGCTATGATATAATGGTGCCCAAAGATAGCTTGACTTTCACGCCCTCCACCGAAGAATAAGAAATACGAATCAATTAATGACACTGTAGGCGCAAGACGAAGGCTGATAGGAAATGCACGCTACTTCAATAAAAATCTTTGTAGTTCTCATACGAGTCACGCAAGCAAAGCAAATACGACGCTAAATTATTACTTACTATTTAATGTTTGAATAGGCAGTCGGTAGTCGGCAGAGGAAGATCGATGGGGCTTTAATATTATATAGGCAGCGCCGAGCGCGCCAAACTTTGCGTGTAAACAAAAACCACGCCTTATGTACAAGTAGGCACCCCAAGGTTCCATTAGACCAGCTCGATGGTACCATCATATTGTACTGTCATGAAACAACGAGTGGAAGTGCGGGTCATTCAGACTCTTGTATCGGATTATGCGTACGCACGACCTGCGGCTCGTGGATGACGACAGAGACTCCGGGCAGTTACTGTCCTTGATAACGTAGAAACTGGAATAGCGGCAAACTGCTACAAAGTGTTCTACGACTCGTCGACGATCAACTTATTGTAGGACCGTTTTTAGCTAATTTTTATGGAGTTTTCCGAGGGATGGTTCGGCTTCATACCAGCAGCAGAATTCCATCTTCGAACATCGTGAAAGAACCTCGACAAAAGTTCTACGTCCAGCAGCTCGATGTCCGTAAACCCTAAAAGCTATTTCTTACCTCGTTCAACGATACTGTGGCTGTCTCTTCGGGGGCGATCCGTTACGACTTAGGGGCGACTCTTAAGCAAGAAGCATACTTGTTTCTTAAAGGCTGGCAGCGCGTCTGTAAGACGCCTATTCGTGCGCCCCTATCTCATGAAAAAAAATTCGGGGCTGCTGTAAACTGTAACCTTTCGATAATCGCTCTCAGGATATATTTTTTAACTGTCCGGGCTGTCTGTATTCAGTTGTAGGCTGCTAGTATCGTTAAGATGAAACTTTAGCCAGTTTCTAAGTTAAACCGCAATCAAAACAACTATAATTAATCCTCATTCCTTTTTTAGGGTTCTGTACACCAATAGTAAAAACCGAACCGTTATAGGATCAAATTTGGTGTCATTTTGTCGGTACGTCTGTCAAGGAAGAAGTTTGGCAAGAGGTGAGATAATATACGGATAAATTCAATTGGAACTAAATAATTTATATTTGTGTATTTGTAGTTTCGAATTCCATCCCCATTTACCTGTTTAAAAGTGGATGTATACGCCCGCAAATGTAAGTTTGTCGACTTTTGTAGGTAGTTTAATTGTCGTAGTTACGGAACCCTCGGTATGTGAATACGAATCGCACTTGACTTGTTCTTTCTCCTGATAACACGCACAACAATGCGGCGTGGAGTGTTTTGCTGCTACAGTTTCCTTAACTAGGATTTACCCACCTCGTCCTCGCTTCCCTGTACTCTGTAGTCTGCATACACACTTTTGTGACCATAATAATCAACATAATCCGAACAGATTATTTTGTTACAGTCTTTATAAACAGTGCATCGTGCATAGCCTCGGTGGCCTCCGGGCTAACGCTTCGGGTTTCCTCGGGGACTCTGGTAGTCCAGGTTGAGCGTCGCCATGTACCAATGAGTTTCCTAATTTAAGTTCATTTTCTGAGTGCTCTTACAGTAAAGGAAAATATCGTGAGGAAACCCAGACTCGTGTGTTCGAATTCCACCTCATTTGGGATCGGGCTGGGCTACCCTTCTGAGTTGCGATAATCAGATAGCAGCTGTAACGGATGCCCGGACCGACATCACTTACGCCATGTCCTATGTACTATCTGTGAATGCTTTTGGCAACTGGAGATAGGCTTGACCTAAGCACCGACGGTATGTTATAAGAGATATGTCAAACTCTATGTTCGGTTATAACCAAACACGGTGCTTTACATAAATAGAATATAGAAAATGGCCGCCTGAGGTTTCAAGAAAAGAGCTTCTTCATCAGTGAAATGCCGGCAACGCGCCTCGCATCTGCAAAATGTTCAGGTGCGGTGGCGTTCGTGATCACATGCATCAAGTGAGTCGTCTGCTGTCCAAAACCCGGGAGAGACAGGATACAGGATACAGGATTCAAAATTCCGTTTGTTTTGTTATTGGTGAATCACGGTAATGCATATAGGTCATTGGTCAAGGCCGCGCACATTGTAGGCGTGCTGCTGTCACAGTCGGTGGACACATCGGCAATCGTTCTATGCATTATTAATATACGCTTGTCACGCTACCGCCGGGGCCGCGCGCTGTGGACGGGAAAACTCGGAAAAACGTCAAAACAACTAAGCTAGTGACTTAAAGGCTAGCTCCTTCAAGTCACTAGCTTAGTTGTTTTGTAACTATACATGCTGGGACCGACGGCCCTGCTTGGTGAAAGTTTGGATATCGTAGTAGCTACGGCTAGTTATCACTACGACAAACAACACCGTGTAACATTTAATAACTTTTAAACAAGAATCATTAGACGCTGAGTACTACTAACGTCAGTACTTACTTATGATACATGAAGGAAGGAAGAGAATTCCTTCATGCAGAGAGGTTCCATAGGCCTTCGGTAAATATTTGCCGATGTTCTGGATATAGTTGGCCGCTCGATAACGAGCCTTAAAAGGTGAGCGAGTCCGTGAGCCCGCGTCACGTTTTATATTGCCGATTTAACGACACGATAAAAGGCGGTGTGCTCGGTGTTGGAGTTTTCCACTAATAAATCCGCCGTGTGAACTGCGAACCGGATCTGGAGTAATTCCTCTCAAAGCCAATATGACAGTTTCTATATATATATTGATTTGAATGTTGTAGTGTTAGTCGACAGTTAACTTTAACACACAAGTGCTTCAAAACATATCACACACCTGTAACCGGAGCTTGTGAAACCGAAATTTTAATTTATTTCATACATACATTCTGAAACATGAGAGCCCGGCGCTTGGCTTTATATGTACAAAAATTTATGTTTAAATTATAAAATCAATTATGTGATAATGATAGCGTCCCATCTCTCAACTTGACGCGCAAATTCTGTAATGTCACTCCACAACCACATTTGCAGTTTTGCTAATGTGCAGTCTCAACAAACAAAAGTATAGCAAAAGTCAGAGGAATTAACACAAAATATGAAAAAGATTATATCATCCAATAAACTTGTCCTAGTGTGCGACGGTTCTTACCATTGGTGAGATTTTCTTATGACATGTAGATACTATCACGAGAGAAATAGTTTAAGGGCTAAACTAGCAGCCGGAGTATTGGTGACATTTTTTTAAAATAGGCTTGGCCCACCACTGTTTACCACCGCTGCTACTCCTGTGTCTCCAGGATGCACAGCGGCATCCGCTATGCACCCATTGATATGATCGCAGAGAGCCCCGAGGGAAAATAAAATTGTCTTGGGACCCCGCAAAAAATTCAATCAGAAATAAGTAGGAGTAGGATGTTATTCCAATGTCCCTCCCTAAGTAATAAGGAGACAGTACAAGATTGCAGTGATTTATACAAGCAGAGAAAAGTGAGAGCTGGCAGGTGAACCCAGCTGCTATGTTATTCCAATGTCCCTCCCTAAGTAATAAGGAGTCAGTACAAGATTGCAGTGATTTATACAAGCAGAGAAAAGTGAGAGCTGGCAGGTGAACCCAGCTGCTATGTTATTCCAATGTCCCTCCCTAAGTAATAAGGAGTGCAGAGAAAAGTGAGAGCTGGCAGGTGAACCCAGCTGCTATGTTATTCCAATGTCCCTCCCTAAGTAATAAGGAGTCAGTACAACGTTGCAATGATTTATACAAGCAGAGCAAAGTGAGAGCTGGCAGGTGAACCCAGCTGCTATGTTATTCCAATGTCCCTCCCTAAGTAATAAGGAGTCAGTACAAGATTGTAGTGATTTATACAAGCAGAGAAAAGTGAGAGCTGGCAGGTGAACCCAGCTGCTATGTTATTCCAATGTCCCTCCCTAAGTAATAAGGAGTCAGTACAAGATTGCAATGATTTATACAAGCGGAGAAAAGTGAGAGCTGGCAGGTGAACCCAGCTGCTATGTTATTCCAATGTCCCTCCCTAAGTAATAAGGAGTCAGTGCAAGATTGCAATGATTTATACAAACAGAGAAAAGTGAGAGCTGGCAGGTGAACCCAGCTCCTATGTTATTCCAATGTCCCTCCCTAAGTAATAAGGAGTCAGTACAAGATTGCAATGATTTATACAAGCAGAGAAAAGTGAGAGCTGGCAGGTGAACCCAGCTGCTATGTTATTCCAATCTCCCTCCCTAAGTAATAAGGAGTCAGTACAAGATTGCAATGATTTATACAAGCAGAGAAAAGTGAGAGCTGGCAGGTGAACCCAGCTGCTATGTTATTCCAATGTCCCTCCCTAAGTAATAAGGAGTCAGTACAAGATTGCAATGATTTATACAAACAGAGAAAAGTGAGAGCTGGCAGGTGAACCCAGCTCCTATGTTATTCCAATGTCCCTCCCTAAGTAATAAGGAGTCAGTACAAGATTGCAATGATTTATACAAGCAGAGAAAAGTGAGAGCTGGCAGGTGAACCCAGCTGTTATGCACCACGGAGATGTACATAAGGAAGTGATATGTTAGTGTTGACTACTCTTAACATCTGGCATATCACGAATAATGATGTTATATTTAATTGCTGTCAGTAACACTGCAATTTGTTCCTATTCGTTACCTTCAATCGAGCAGTCACAGAGAGGTATTAATTGAAAACTAAACATTTTTTTTTAAAGTTACCGTGACCATATTGATGTCTTAACTTTACGCGAATGTTACTCATTACAATAAAATTACGGGGTGGGGTCCACCCGTGACCGTGGTTGCTGTAAAGCTTCGAAACATCGGGTTCGTTAAATAATTAAATAAACCGCGATAAAATTCGTAAAAGTAGTTTTATTGTTATTGCCATGACCAGTTAGACACTGATAGTACAATGATCTACTTCTAATCAACGTTTCGGTAGCCGGTCCCGCTCTCATAGTTTACACAAGTTTGCCGTCCTTTAAGTGTGCTGGTCCGCCGCGCCTGCCGTTCCTTGATTAAGTTATTTGTAGTAACGCGTGTAGGATTGAATAGTTTCGTCATGTGCTGTCTGTCTTGTGGTCTTAAGAACTTTGAATGAGAGAGGTTGGTTTACTTGGCCGTCGTTGAATTTCTAGTTCGGCTGGTAAAACTCCGACAAGAACTGGCAAGGCTACCGTACTTTTTGTTTCTCAGACCTGTAATTGTGCTGTGGAAGCGAAGAGCAGCTCAATACGGCTTCATCGGATTGCTGTGAGTGCTCGTCTGGCGGCGAGACTAGGTTTGGGGTCGAAAGAGGGACCGCCCCCTCCTCTCCTGCAGGTGGGAGAGATGCATCCCAAATGAGAGTGTTTGTAACAGCTAATTTAACTATTATTATCTAGGCCAGAGGAGCCGAGAGGTCCCTCCTCCGCCGATTCTGACGGCGGAGGCAGCTCGGATGCTGTAGCCTCGGCGCTGCCGTGAACGTTTGGTCATGGAGACGATCATGACCGGGGCTTCCGTCCTGACGGTTCGGTGGGGCTTTACATAAAAATAAGTCTTTGAGTTTGTAGTAATTTACGTCGCGCCGTACCTATCTCTCCGGTGCAGTGCCCCGTAGCGTGTGCCTCCAAGATACGTTGTGTTATATGTTATTTTTAAGTCTTAAATGACAGACCCCAAGTTAATGACGTTAGCAAAAGCTCAAAATTTTCATTTGGCTCTTTCTCCCATTTGTATAACGTGTTGTTATGAGTTTGGGAGTTCCGTTGTTCAATTTAATACGTGGATCTGATTGTAATGATCCTTTTAGTAACATTCGCCAAGTTTTATGCGGTGCGAATTCTAAACGGTTTCTTTTGCCAGGACGCTATTAAACCAAGCCAGTTGTTTGATTTATTCTCTATCTCTGATTGTGAATTTGCCGGAATTATTAGAACTGCATCATCTGCGTATCCTTCTAACGTACAAAACGCCGAAAGTGGCATGGAAATTAAGTTGACAAATAGAATATTCCATAAATAAGGTAATAGTACTGAGCCTTGTGGGCCTCGTGTCAAATTTTTGTGTACGTAAAAGTGACCGAGCAGCAGTTTAGCTGTGCCATTTATAAAGTAAGGATATATCAAGGAATAGATAATCGAATAGCATACCCTGTTTTTTTATTTGAGTTGTAGCATTGGCCACCAGGCGTTATCGAATGCGTCTGGTATATCTAGGGACATTACCACCACGTAATGCGTCTCAAGGGTCTACTATTTTCCTAACCAAAATTGCGGCACCTACTGTTAATCGTCCAGCGGTAAAACCGTATTGTTGTTTATGGAATGTGATCTCTCCTGGGATTATTCTGTTAACATTGAGCCTTTCGTATGTTACCCAAGTTGGAAAGTAAATTAAGGGGGCCGTATGATTTATGTTTACGAACAAGTCTTATGCTAGCGGTTCGACATATTTTCGTCTAATACCATCGGAGATACATCGATTGAGAAAAATTAATAGGGAGGAACTCGCGGCCATACACCTTATTTAATTATTATGTTAGATATTTTATCTTCGCCGGAAGACTTTTTAATTGGTAATAAATTGACAACATTAATTATGTGTTAGCAGGTTGTAATGAGTTTAGTCTTACTTGTTGGTAGTCGGTGTCAGATTCTAGTATATCATCGGGAGCCACCTCATCGAGGTTGGCCTTACTTGTGTCTGCTAACTTATAAGTGTGCGTGTGCTTTATTTTTAAGTTGGAAAATATGGGGGTATCAGTGGATCTCACCCTCTTTTCAGTCTTGGTGACTATCGACGCCCATAATGCTTAAACACTCGCACAGAGATTCTACGGACGCTTTTCTATTCAATTCGCGTGATATTACATCATAGTCAGTTCAGTGGGTTTTGTGTGAAAAACAATAAACATACATACAAAACTTCGCGCATTTAATGTTAGTAGGATTTGAAGATGAGGCGAGCCATAATTAAATTTGGCCGCTACGAAAGAGAAAGTACGTAAGTGGGTCGTGGCATGAGTCAGAGACCCGTGCGGTGTGAGAGAGGCCGTCGGCCGGCGGCAACCGCGGGCTGCGGACGGTCACTCCACGCCCGTCCCGTTGTTCACACCTGGCCCTTGGTCACAGGCGGCAATGCCACCACCTCCAATAATGTTATTTCAACAATGTTATCTTCCCTGCCACGCTTACGACGCACGACTCAGTTGACTCAATTCATTAGTGAGATAACAGTATCCTAACCAAACATCAGTATCAGTTTATGGTCGCTATATCACTTACGTTATGTTCCTCATTTACTTTCCGAGATTAACTCACCGCGGCCCGCGACTCATGCCTCGACAGCTTTCCGCACAACGTGAAAGCAGATTCAAAACCCAATTCGTCAAGATAAATGTGAGTCATTAAGTTCATATTGTAGGTAAAATATGCAAATGTGACAGAGCGACATATGTGTGTACATATTTTTAAGTGCAATAAACGTTATGCTATTTACAAAAATAAACTACAAAACTGACGAATAATATGCTCAAGTCTCCTTAGTCTCCTTAGCTGACTATTTAACAATAAAACATTCAAAAGTAAACCAAAATAAATTGAACCGTGATTAGCAGCGTAGTCATTCAGATTTTATATCATAGAATGTGCAAATAACTCATTCAATGAGTTGTGTATTTCTGGCTGAAATATTGTACCGACGTATGGAGGGTTTTTTTCAATATTAGCCATTACCATAGGGGAACACGCGCGAAATGGGCAGTGCGAGAGTCAGAGCACTACCAAGGTCAGTGAAATCAGACAATCTTATAGAGGGCGGTGGTCTGTGGACAGTGGACAATCTGTGGCTCAACATCAGTTACCTTCGCACGGCTTTCATCTTTCAAATTCAAATGTACTCGTACGTGTTCGGTTTCGCGTGAAAATATATAAATGACGTGAGCGAGACCAGCCGAGTGGCGGCGACTGTTATGACGACGACCGTCGCCAGGTGGACGTTGTCCAGACAGCAGCTTGTGCACGTGTAGTGCGAACTATAGACAAGGCCGCGGCGTACACGTTGTCTCATATCGCCCGCGACTCGACACTGCAGTCTGGAGCATATTGCTCGCTGTCACCAGGCGCGAGTGCCGCCTGCTGGTACCGACGCCGCAGCGGACACGCGGCGCGACACCGTGACCCCGATGATGTCGCGCCAGCAGATCTCCCGGCAACTTTGATACTTTCACTTTGAACCTCTCAGATAAGCGCACTCTACACGGTCTGTCTGCCGATGTGAACAAGTAGTAAGAGTAAGAGACACATTGGAGCATTGGAAAGGAGTTTAAGAAGTCAACGCACTATCATAACTTCTGAATGAAGTGTAAAGGCGTGCGTTTGAAATGAGCAAGACTGCGACGGCTCGTCTTCATGTGCTATATAAAAATAGAATTCCGATGCAGAATCGGTTCAGATGATAGAAACTGTCCTTGTGCTCATAGAAAGCGTTTCTCCGAGCACAAGGACTGATTACACAAGGACTCATAGAAGACGGAAACGGATTAGAGGATGATGATGGTGTCTATCTGAAGGTCATGACCGTGAGCGTCGAGCGAGAGAGGTGAACCGCTCGGACGCTATAAACCAGTTCCATGCTATCTAACATGATTGTATATTAATGATTACATATTTTATTGAAATGGTTAA
>JAFELO010000877.1:417604-437373 GCA_017140195.1 Eumaeus atala
GGGGGGGGGGCGTAACGCTGCCCAGTAACTGCTTACACGATTTTACTCGTATACTTCAATATTGTATATCGCGCTCCTTGAATCTTATCTTACTTTATTAGTATCAACCAAACAAAATTTTGATGATGAAATGATAGATGAATAATAAAAAGTGAAATGGTGAACATGTGAATAATCAGTAATACATGTTCTGTTTCTATACGTGTCGGGCAGTTGAGTCACGCCTTATCTCCGAGCGACATGCGCTGGCGCTCCGTACTCCGCGCTGGTGACAGCCGCCGCCGCTGGCCGGCCTCTAGACAGAGACCGTGATCTTGTATACTGCAGACCGACACGCCTCAATAGAGATCGTACAGTAGCTGTTCCGGGATGGACGAGAGTAGCAGGAGATCGGTCGTCTTGGCGTTCATTGAAAGAGGCCCATTTCCAGCAGTGGACCGATAAGGGCTGATGATGATGATACATTTTTATAGGATTTCAGTAGGTGCCATCTTTGCTTGTCATAAGCATCATAAATATTAGCCTACCAGCGCCCGCTCCGCTAGGCAATTCATCTAAATAAAATACAGCCTGTATTGTAAGTTAGACGACGCCACTTCGTTCGCATGGACGTTCTTATACCTACCTACCTCAAGCATTCGGTGTTTTTGAAAAATCTACAGCTCTATTATAGTCATTTATTATACAGATATTTTTGACATCATTAAAGTAAGGTAATATCATGTATCAAGGTGCACGAGCGCGCGTGTAAATGTGTATGTATGAGCGTGTGTATATGTGTGTGTGTATATTAGAACATTTACGTAACATTCCATCAAAAAGTCCTTAAGACATTTTCTAAATAAATTCTTGGAACAATTGAACGGGTCATGTTCAGAATACGTCAGGTTCTCTTCTCCAAGTCATAGCAACATTAAGTGTTGTAATGTTTTAGAACATTTCACAGTATCAGTACGTGCCTCACGTAATATCAATTTAAAATATCTTCGACCCTGTCAACTTAAAGGTTTGTAATGATAGCAGGATCTAAGTAATAAGAATTATTATTCATACTATTATAATATAGTGAAACAATATTCTAATGTACTACGAATATATGCATAATATAATATTTTTAAACATTGGGCATTATTAAAAGATTTAGTGACACGTGTTTTGAAACCTTTTTGTGAGTTATATTGTTTTAGTGTTCTGTGAATGCTAAACTGTCATCCAAAGCTACGCCGAGCTCTCTTACTGAAGAAACTCTTTTCGTGGATTTACCCTTACAATTGTAAGCAAACAATACTCTTGTTTTAAGTCTTGTCAGTGATATGTACTTACACTTGCTTATGTTTACAGTGATATCACTGGTTCTATAACAGTCTGTAAGTCCGTCCAGGTCTTCAGTTACAAGTTCACAGTTGCGGGCGTCTTTATATTTATATACATTCACTTGTCATCTGCGTAAATTAAAAATTGTGTAACTAGCGATATCGTATTGGTAGACAACGTACATAGGAGGGGGGACAGTTACGACACTAGGTTTAGTTATCCATCTATGGGGATTCCCAAGACACATCCTGGCCTCTGAACTTTAAACACCCCCGTATGGATCGCCTCTTGCTGACATATAGCGCCGTCGTCTTATCCACGTTGACGGACAAGCGCCACCTGTCGAGCCACTCCGGCAACCGATCCAGCATGCGCTGCATGCGCTCAGTTTCGAGCACCGGCTTTCGGGACGAGGTGACGTATGCGCTGTCGTCGGCGAACAGCGCGAGCATGACATTCGCCTCACCCTCTCCCGAAGGATCATTGATTGTGAGGATATCGTTGGTGTAGGCCGCGTACAGGCAAGGGGATAGGCAACTGCCCTGTGGCACTCCGGCACGTATGGCCTTCACCGAGGAGTGCCTCCGCTCCACCGCTACCCGGAAGGTGCTACCTTCCAAGAACGACGCCTCTAGTCTCACAAGCGCCAGCGGGACGCCGGCATCCACCAACTTGTACAGGAGGAGCCACACCCTGTCGAAGGCGTTCTCCATATCGAGAAAGACGCGATAGAGTGTCTCCCCTTGTGCATCTCCACAGAAAAGTGGTCGACCACCCGCGTCAGTTTCAACGTGGACGAGTGGCCGCTCCGGAGGCCGAACTGTTCATCCCTTATGGGAATGTACAGCTTCAGCCTCCGAAGCAGAAGCCACTCGAACAACTTGGCGATGTGCGACAGCAGCGTTATCGGCCGGTAGCTTCCGTGCAGGCTTCGGGGCTTGCCCGACTTCGGCAGAACGATGACCCTCCCCCCTTTCCAGGTCTCCGGAAGGTGGGCCGTCCGGAGAATGCTTTCTGTGTGGGAAATTTGCGATCTGTGTGGGAGCCACGGCTGCTCGCCTAGGCGTCATCGCCAGCGCTGTGGGGGGGGTTGTCATCGGGGCCTGGAGCTTCGCGCCTCGAGGGGCGAAGTGCGACCTTCCGCAGCTCAGAGGGGGAGATGAAATCCTTCCCGCTGAGCGGTGGAGTCAGGCTCTGAAGGAGCTCTCGAATTTGGCACTCCACCTGCTCGTGGTGCTCTGCGGACGACGGCACCGCTGGGTGTGGTGAAAACTGTGTGCGTAGATGTGATGCGAGTACTTCGGCGCGTGCCTGCGCTCCGTAGTGTTTCACGCCTGTGGTATCTAGGAGTGGAATGATGGTGGCTTTTGGCCTCGTGAGACGTCTGTCTAGGCGAAAACGACACCAACCTGCACGAAGTTGGTGTCGTTTTCGCTGGCATGGAAGACTGTACACTCCCAGCCTGCTCCACGACACTCCCTCACCTTCGCAGACAGTTCCTCGGCCAGCTTGTTGAGTTGTGTCTTGATCCTCGGAGAGCGGGTGCGGGCCCAGAGTTTCCTCATCTGACGTTTCCTCTGCAGGTCCGACATTAGGCTCGGGGGGAGCTCACCCCGCCGGCGCGCTGTCACCGGTACGACGGTGGTCGCCGCCGCCCGCGCCTCTCGATTTTTTTCCGTGAAGCGGCGAGCGGCGGCCTCCACCTCGTCCGGGGTAAACAGCTGCCCGGCGATGGTGAAGTCGACTAGGCTATCCTGATAGACGGCCCAGTCGATCCTCTCTCTGATCCGCACTCCTTCCCTAAGGATTGCTCCGGAATCAAATGTGACGAGGATGGCTCTCAGATTAGCTCCCTGAGATCGTCAGCGTGGACCCTGGGCTCGTCGAGCTGACGCCGCTCCCCTTCTTTGCGCCCCGGTCCCCGCGCAGGTGGGGGGACTGATGTCCGTGGTGTTGGAGTTGGTGTCTGCGGCATGTGGTGAGTTGGTGAGCGTGTTGATGAGCGTGCGTGTTCCGGGTCCTTAGCCTGTGTGGGTACTCGGCGCACTGCGGTCACGGCGGTCTCCTGTTGCGGTAGCTTTAGACGGCCACAGCTTGGAGCTTCCTCTTGCGAGTGCGCCTCCTCTTGGGCTTGGCTGTCGCCACCCGCCTGGGTTTGGGGTCGTTGGCCGGGGCGGCAAGGGATCCGCAACGGAGCTGCGGGCGCAGGTGCGGCGTGGTGTCGGCCGTGTAGGACCAGTCGAAACTGGTCTTCCTGCACAGCGGGCTTTTCGGATGGCCATACCTCTGGCTCTGGCCTCCCTGAGGAAGGCCTTACACTTACGTTGGCGGTGTGCGGGCCCTTGCAATTAGCGCAGGTCTTGGTGGCTCCTTTCGGCAGCGGGCAGTCCCCGACTGCATGGACGCCTCCGCAGCAAAAGCACCGGATCTCCCTGTTGCAGTGCACAGAAGAGTGTCCGAAGAGCTGACACCGGCGACACTGTGCTGGTCCCTGTCTGCCCTTCCACCATTACACGACTACTCCGGGGATACAGAGGAGCTCTTTCACCTGATAGACGCGGTTGAGTTCCTCGCTGTTCAGGCGCTCGAGCTGCGCGTGATCAGGGTCTCCCGCCTCTCGCTGGTATGTGCCGCACAAAGCGCACCGGGAAGCCCAGGCCCCTGAGCTCCTCGACGATGCACTCGGTGTCCGTCCCCACTGGCAGACCTCTAATACCCACCTTGGTGGAGAGGCCTGAGGATGGGGAGTAACAGTGGCTGTTAGGAGTGCCTGGACTGCTCGGAACTCCTTCGGCGACTGCGCCAGAAACCTAATACCCTTTCCAAAGGGCCGGCCGATGGGTGCACGTCGCGCAGCGTGCGGAAGTGCCTCTGCCAGTCTGGCAGAAACTCGACAACTATCGGAGGGTACTCCGCTAGCCTGCGCGGCGGTTGGGAAGCACTGGGGTGCTGGACGTCTGGCTTTTTGCCAGTGGTAGTGCCATTGGCACACTGTACTGGGATTACCTTTTTGTGGATCTCCAGATCGGCGGCGAAACTGCGATAACGCGTCATATTTTATATATGCAAATTGTAATCTATACATTACAATTTGCATATATAAAATATGTAATCTATGGATTACAATTTCCATTGAAATGTGTCGAGTGGATTTTGCGGCAAAGACTAACAAACACACATTCACATTTATAACATTAGTGTGATGTGACATGGAACTAGACCAGCGGTCGTACGACTTAGAAGAAGTATGATTTTATTTATGATTAACTACTGTGCTATCCGAAATTACAGACTCAGTGTTTACATGAATTTCAGCTCGATCCTGCCACGGGTTCCTATAAAAAAGGTTTTGACGAACAGGGTTTCGTTTTTTCTTTTGACGAATGGAACTCTAAAAACGATGTCACAGACTTTGAATCTATCAAAGAATATGAAGAGAATCAAATCACATAAAATCCTAACAAGAAACCTTGACTCCAGTTTTACTCCGCCCCGAGACAATCAGGCCCAATGGAGTGATACATTTTGATAGTTTTGAATTGTGGAAAATTGCGGAACGACTCGTTCATTGATTCAATGTGCGCAATCGTCTGCGAAGGTCTCGCCGCGGCGCTCACGTGTCCCGCAGCCTCCCAATTGATCGACGATCGTGTTGCTACCGTGTGCGGGCAACAGCTGATTTTGTGTTAATGACGTGGGCACGTTGGCGCTGCTGCGCTGCACACTTCCGCGCACGCTCGCCACTTGCGTCCGCAACTAATGTATCTTGTGATATCGTACGATAAATAATGCGATTTATCGTTAGCGCACTGTGCCGCTGCCTGCTGAACGTTTGCTCGTTGTGAAGACGGCGCCCTTGTGTTCGCACCACTGGGCGGGCCAATCCCTAGACTCTGAGCTAACTCGGATGGTCCCGATGTTTCTGTCTGTCACTGATCGCTAACACCCGTAGGTATTTCGCTATACCCCAGTCTATGTCATGCGTTGACATCGGAATAGCCGTCACTTCACTGTGTTATGCGTGCGAAGGGCTTAGCTACGGGTCTAGTAGGTTAATCATAGTCGCTTAGGAAAATGTAAATGTTGTTTTACATATATAAAGTAGGAATGTATTTGCTCGGATGGACACTGGTCGTGGGTGAAACGCTACAGCGTGTTCATCTCCTAGAGCCGGCAGGACATACGTGAGGAGAGGTGTCCGTGTCGGCACAATTCGGAACGGCTGTACTTGTAACCCATACAAAATACCTATAACTGCTGTACAAAACACTCACGTGTTTCGTGAACAAGGCTCGCAGTCTGCACAAGGAAGTAACGCCCACTGTCGTGAGCGGCACTGGGTCAACGGATTTTTTGCATTGAATAAAACTGGTTTGCATAGAACATTGTTCGATTGAAGGTAACTCCGGCGCAGGGGTAAGGCGACGAGCGTATTTTATCAACACTCTCGTAATACTGACGTGTACATACTATGATCACTTTTTGACGCGATGAGCAAAAGTATGACGTCGTAGTGACGACGTTGAGCGTCATAGTAATGGAGCCTACGGGCGAGAGCGAGACACGTCGTCGCTGTCCATGCGTCGGAAGATCCATTTACAGAACAACTCGTTTCTGGGATTTTATAAAATTAGAAATAGTTCTATAAAATTACTACCTGCGCCCCGCAAATTCGCCCGCGTAAGTGGGAATAATCAGTGATTTTTTGTGAGATTTTGCATGTGACATCATTATTAAGGCCATTTAACAGATTCTATCGTTTCTCAAGATTTATTATAGAATGAGACAGAATCTCCGTAATGAACGAATGCATCAAAAGGTTGAAGCTATAAGAGAATATTGTGATTTAAAGTTCAATACTACAGAAAACACCGTCATGTAATTTTTAAGGATATTTGCACTTTCCAAAATGTTGTATGTTTTAAATTTTATTCTGCTATCCCGGACAGCGGACATTGTTGGGTTGGATCCGATACATCAAAAAACATAGAAATTTAGTTCATAGTTGAGTTATGAACGGTACAATAAGATTGTGCAACTCTAATTTATACTTAAATTATGATAATATATCTTGTATAGAAATAGCACGACGACGGACGGGCGCGACGTACACAATCAATATTCAATAGAGATTAGAGATGAAATCACTTGTCTGCATAAATCACTTTCGGTGAAAACACAAATCCAAAGCAACTGTTTAAAAACCACTACCAAAGTAAAACACTTATTTTACTCAAAACCCTTTTTTTGTGATTTAAGTGAAGTAAATGAATATATTTTTATTCAAAATAGCGATGTTAATGACATAAAAAACGTCTAAGTAATATTCTACCACTGGTCCACCCTAGACCAGACTTGAGAGAGCCAGAGTTTGCAGGGAACTTCTAGCAGCATTGAAATGTGTTCAAGATCTCACCTCTGGCGCACATCTCCTCTCTCTCCTATCCAGTAGAGCGAGAAAATATATAATAATAGAGAACCACCCTTGCAGTTCAAATCGACAAGGTGTAGTAGTCACGTAAAGTTTGTAAATAGTATAACAAACTAGTAGTACCGTGCAGTTTCACCCGCGTAAAAGCTATCCCAAAGTAACTAACGTTTATATTTTTGTTAAAAAGTATTTGTGAGTTATTTCAGATTGTAAACTATATCTGTGCAAATTTCATCCCAATCCATTCAACGGTTATAGCGTAAACAATAACAAACTATTACACATGTAACATAGAGTTAGAGTCTTAGAGTGTCACTTATATCCTTAATCTGTCACCGTCCGCGGCGAGGGCGCCGCACGCCGGGCCCCAGGCTGCTGCGGCGGGCACACGACTTCCTGTCGACATGACCGCGACAAGGTTGTCGTTTGTCCGAACCTGCTCACATCCGTGCTTGTAAACTCGCAAAAATCATTTGTGACAACTACAATGTCGGCCACCTGCATTACACGGCCGAGCTTATCTACAAGGTCAAGGCGACAAGGTAACTTAAATAGTACAGCATCCTCGTTGACACACAAGTTCACAACGACACGCATTGTCATGACTCAGAGACGAGCGACATGGGATTGAGTGTCAAGTCTACATGCAGATGGTGGAAGCTCTAAAGCCGCCGCGAAATAGGTCGCGTGTCGACGGCGCAGCAACCCACGCTAATTTGCTGCTTTAATGGTGTAGCTGTGCCCAGAAGATATTTAGAGGATCCGTAATTAAGGCAGTACCAAGCGCGCTTCTCGTACATTTGCTCGCTTATGCTGACTGAAATGTAGTCGCACGCCTCTTAACAAGCTCAAACATAAAGATCCGTATGCTTCATGTAAGACTGACGTTGATCCCCACCATGGTTCAAGCCTTGTCGTGGCGGTGGGAACTAGTAGCCTGGGGTAAACAGTTGAACCGAGGGCGATCTTTGCACCCCTCTTATAAGAAGAGGGGACCTAAGAGTAACAGGAGGTGGCGCTTTTGCGCACGGGGCAAGGGGCGAGGATGGGAACCTCAGCCCATTGCACGTCCCAAAGTCGGTGGGGTTGTGCTGTTGTGCTGGGCAACCTCATCTGTGGAGGTGCAGTTGGTTCCTTAAGGGACTGACTAGCCGTCGAGGTGCCCTGATGATTGTTGTTACGGGGCACCTCACCAAGGGCGGCACTGACGGCACTCGCGGTGGTTTTTGTGGGTATTTGGCACTATCATGTGCCGCGAGTCCCACTCACTGGACCCCACCCAGAGCCGGTGAAGGCGCGTAAATGCGTTTCCCCGCGTTAACAAAAAAAAAAAGAATGACGTTGATGACGTCAGTCTTACATGGAGCAACTGTCGATATGTGGTTAAGGCGTGCACTCGGTCGGGTTTGCCGCCCTCAAGTAATTAGCGATTTGGATGAAAGAGGGTCCCGTCTTCATTCAAAAGTAGAACACTTGGTCTACTCTCTCGTGAGATTTAAGCGGTGCCTAAATGAGTTTGTTCGGTTCCATTCCGCCAGTCGGCGCTCACCCTACGCTCTGCGCTCGTAGTGGCGGCTTCAGTCACCACGTGAAGTGCGTACTATATCTGTGAGGTCGCCGCGCCGCCCCGGGGCCGTCCTCACACGTGCTAGTGATGTTGGATTCTAATCTCCCGTTATGATGCTATAATCGTTGTGGAGAGCTATCTGACTGCCAATAATGTGTGTCGTTTAGATGTCGGTGTGTGTACAATCTGAATGACTTTACAAACCTGTAGTGTTTTATGAATCCTATGTTCGTAAGTCATAACTAATGGAGAGGAGTCTTTTAATCTACATGTTCGATGTAAACACGCAGTGGGGCGTCGTAATGTTCCTATCGCGTATCGCCATGATTACGTATAGAGACGTCACACTATAGATTATAAAATCTACTAATTTATAGCTATATTTTATAAGTTTGCATGCAGTAAATGACACGTTAGGGAGGATAACATTTTCCTTAGCCTCTAGCTGTTTGGATGTTTAAGCTTATTTACAGTATAGGAGGCAAACGAGCAGCCGAGTCGTCGAGGGTGTGCGACCACACCAGCTACAGCCGACAGACACAGAGTCGGTGCCACACAGAGATGCGTTGTCGTTCAGTTCTTGTAGCACCCCCGGTCAGGCGCGAGTGGGTCCAGCGCACTGAGGCTACCGCGCCCTCGGAGAGTGCGCGTACTACAACTTGTACATGGGAACAGTAATATCGTCCCCGCCGAACTGCGGCCGCGGTGGCCGCGTCTATGGAGACGAGCCAACTGCGCAGGACATGTTATAGTACATAAGGGCACTCCCTGTCCCCTCGTAACGCTGTCCCGATGGGACGGCGATCTGACACGATTGGAGAGAGATCAGGCGCAGGACCGACGACTACTAACGTGCTCCCAGTAGCAAGGTACCTCCACCGCCAGCTTCCTGACTTCGGACTGTTGTTACAAATTGAAAAATCCCAATAAATCTTTTGGCCGCTAGAAAACACTTACCACGAGAGTGCAGAGCAGTAATACATATATACATATGCTAAAGACGGTATAAAATGAATATGGGACTACTTTATCTGCCACCAGCCTGTATCCCATGAACCGTGATGGCCAGACATTTAAATTCACAGCAACGGAACAGTTCGTGCGCGCTTCCTACACGAATTTGGCCTGTTTCTTTTGAGGTGCGGAGAACCTATTGGAATCAGAAATGCGAGGCACTGAGCTCTAGTGCTGTGACGACTATACGACATGCAGAAATGTGCAATGTAGCACTACACGGCGCGTGTCTCGTGTTAGATAGGACGTGGAGCAAGCACCGACCATGCGTGACGTCACAGTATAGTCTTCACGCGCGTTTTACATCAGCTCCGCAGTTTTGAGTCACGTGTCAAAACGTTAGGTGCTAATTCCAGAGAAGGCTGAAAAAATAAAGCAAATTAGTTGGTGAATCGTTAAATAAAACATTTAATGAGGTAAGCACTACAATTGTTCATTAGGTCGTGGACTATCCCGACGAGTATCGCGCGTTTCGTGAGAGGAGGGGAGGTCCAAGAGCACCTGTTTCGCACCTACGTACGTCGTAGCACCCTGTGTGAGGTGTCGCAGTGTAGTAGGGTGTTTCGTGCGGGCCCCGTTGTTGCGCCTGTTGCCACCAGGCCTCCTGGTTAGTGCTACGCAAACTACACGCCAGAAGTAAGAAGCGATTGCAACATTCGGCGTGGGCTCGTTGTAAACATCCGTCAGCCGCATCGCTCGGCGAGCTTGACAAACAAACAATCCAATAGGCAGAGTACTGTTTCATAGGAGATTCTGTGCTCGCTCTCCGTCTATATTGTGTGCACGCGGACACACGGAGAATTCCTCAACAACGAAACGTCACTGCAGCATCCATTATGAACCTCAGCTCGGTGCCTTATTTGTTTCAATAGTGTAGACTTGTGTCGCACATTGTGAGGGAAGCGCCGACCACGTTGCGCTGTACATAATGTTATGTACACCGTGTCGTTTGCGGACGCGTCGGGTAGCCCACAGCCGACAGTTACACCCGCACCCCGGCTGCGCAGACTCCAGAGGCGAGGGAACAGTTCCACCGAGACGTCAGATTGCTACTTTATACACTCGACACCTGCCCCATGATCCAGTGGCAAGCACGTTCAGATACTCGGGACGAAACAAAAAGTTTAGTCAGATTTTTTATGTCTAACAACAGTCGGATATTTGCCCGTGTTGCACCTCCGTACCTCGGCGAGCACTTCAAGCCTGCGCAGATGGCTATTTTCAAAAGGGGTGGCCGCCCACTAGGAAGTTCGACCTGGGCGGACATGCCTTACTATGAGGACGACGACATTATAAACTAAAATACGATTTATTTTTAACACGAAACACACATTATTTCTGCTATACAAGCAACAAGAATGTTATATTAAAAACAGTTTTCGCATTAACAGAACTTCTGTTAGTGTAATCATCGCGTTGATATAATGAATGTTAACATTTTTTTTTAACAATAACAACTTTTGCTCAAGGATTATTCTACAGCTCATTTAGGTATGTGTACAGTACTATTTGTAGATCGCAACAGGATACGTTACAGGATCCACGGATCCACTTGAGACTCGGGGACACCTCGCTGAGGTCCGTTAAGTAGCGAAATGCTAATGAGTAAGTGACACTCGTTGTTAACACAAGAAGCAAACATTTTTACTGATACCAAGCTTTTTGTTAAGTTCTACGAGTGTGATTATACCTTACACAAACATTAAGCCAGTTGTTGTAATCGAAATGAAAAAACAAGAATAAGTGGCATGCTCTGTGTTCAGTAGAGAAGAGCGAAGACGCTCCAGCTCCTGCAGCCTCAGTCTCTTACATGGAATTAATAACCTAAACCATTCATTGACGTATATTCATGAAATTTGGCAAAAAGAGATGTGTGTGTGTAATTTCTGTAATAATATAAACGAGTGCACACACCCTGAACTGTAAGATTGTCAACTTTTACAAGAGGTCGGGCTCCAGCAGCACTTGTCGGTTCATGTTGAGGGAAGGCCCCGCGTAACAAACGCATTGAGTTTGCATCTGACCGGGCGACACGGCAGGGCCCAGGGTAAGTTCGCCCACGTGGGCAGTGCCAAAAAGCTGACATAAAATAGCGAGGGTGTTTAAATGCAACGGTTGAACGGGATAGAGCAGACGACGTATCTGGCAATGATCTGGTTGTGCGGATACTGTAAAGATGCTTTACTTTTAGTAGCGACGTCAACCGACACTAATACTAGCTCTCGGTGCTGGTGTTTTTGCAGCTTGCTGGTGTTGATGTTGCCCCGCGCGCCGCTAGTCAACATCTATACAATAACACAGAGTCGTGACGTCAGCCGCCTAAAATATCCCTGTCTGTACAGTAGCTAGTGTAGTTTAGCAGTCGGCCACTCCAGTATTTGACACATTCACACCATAAAGTCAAAATAGGCGCCGTATATCACGGTTCACGAGCGCCAGCCGGGGTAGTGGCGGAAGGGGGGGGGGGGATTAATACTCGCTTTTCCAGCGTCGGTTGATACTTGTCCCCAGTTTTGCGCATCACGAAGGGTACACTGATAAGTGGCTTGTCCCACACCTAGTCTACTTATTACTCAGATCGCAAAGATTTATGCCATTCAATTTACTGAGGTACTTGCCAGCCCTTTCTATTATAGTCTACATTCCATAGAGCACTGGCGGCCCATGCGTCAGTGCTGACGTAAGCATGCCGGGCGCGCGGAGAAAGTCCGCGACGGTCGGTCACAATCTCGGCACATATCGGCGAGTCAGCGCGCACGATGCGGTTTCACCTGCGCACGCGCAAAGAAAGCGAATATAACGGCGCGCCACTTGTGATCACCTCGGACACGAATACTAGCACAGGAACGAGCATGGCGGAGGCGAATATCAGTACACTCACTCTCAGGGACAAGGCTTTGAAGCAGAGCCCTTGCTGCATTGTAGCCACGAAAGGCCAGCGCGTCTAGGCTCACAAGGACAACCACATAATAGCAGCGTGTACTCATTGCGACGCCGTTCCTACTTCCTTTTCCTATTATCGAAGGAAACACGTTGCGGTGTTGATGTGGAAATTCATTATATTTATTTATCAACTAAAACTAATAATTTATAAGGTTCATAGATACTAATTATAAGCGACATTATTAAAGCTTAAATAATAATTCCAATTATATGATATAGTAAGAGGTAGTGCCATACTGCTTTGCAGCGAAAATGGGCCGACCGCGGAGGTATCTCCCGCTTACTTGACACTGTCGTAAAGTGACATCTACGGTGTACCGTTTCGCGCGGTTTGAGAGTGAAAAGGAGGACACCGTATAGGCATAGTAATTATGTTGATTTTCATGGGGTCGGTAGTCATAGAAGCGCTCCGATATCTCGTTTGTCCCCATATTTTATAAAAAAATGCAAAATTCAGTTTTGCATTAAACATTTTTTTTTTGCTATTTTGGGCCGGCGCGGAGTTTCAGTGACCACTCATTTGATAGCTTCATTTCATTTTCTTCTGGTTTTGGAGTTTACTCCTTAGGAAACAAAAAGAACGCCCGCGGTATGTAGATGTATGTGGCGCTCCGTTACTCATAGAGATGTGTGAAGATGTGTTGTGTCGATGTATAAAAACTATGAACAATGGAGTGGCGTGCAACATTGCGTTACGCCTTACATCGCTGGCGTATCCTGCGTAGCTTTCACTTCAGAATCATGTTCGTTCTTAAGGAGTAAACTCCGCTGCCGCGTACGAGCTGGCACGCCCAGTGTTTATCTGCACCTATAAACTATAACCTTTAATATCTTCTCAAAGAGTAAACTCCGCTGCCGCGTAGGAGCTGACACACCCAGTGTTTATCTGCACCTATAAACTATAACCTTTAATATCTCCTCAAGGAATGTTTTTTGTAAAGATAACCAATCGACAACCCTAAGTATATTTTCGTAAGCATTAACAATATTTTATGTCCCTTTTGTGTTCAAGGTTGCCAGTGTTTTTACGTGTGTTGATGAAATGTTTGCGCGACATTTAATTGCGATGACATACGAGTATGCGAGCTCTGTGCTCTGTGCAGCCGTCAGCTCTGTGCTCTGTGCAGCCGTCAGCTCTGTGCTCTGTGCAGCCGTAAGCTCTGTGCTCTGTGCAGCCGTCAGCTCTGTGCTCTGTGCAGCCGTCAGCTCTGTGCCAGCAGTCAGTGAGCCGCACATTAACATCGAGTGGCCGAGTGCCGTGATTGATGCCAAAACAATCTAACTCGAGATTTCCGGGTTAAATGAATCTGTGTATTACCTGCTCATGTTGCCACTTGTGACTCGCCAGTGGGAACGAGTTTGTACAACTATATAATATCTACATATTAAAAGCTAATGCCATTGGTTCGCTATAGATTAATAGTAATCTACACCTTAATATAAGAAGTAGATACAGGCGAGCCCTGGGACAGGACACGTCTAGTACAAACACACATGTGTTTTGTAACGACACCTCCACTATTAATGATATTTATGTTGATGTATTTTTCATCACCAAGTTTTCAAGAGTTCCAACAGGTGTTTCTTTAGTTGCCGACGGCTTGAACCAGTAATCATTTACCACCAGGTTCAAATTCGTCAACCTGTCTGCCTGTCGTTGTTATAATGTATACAGAATTGATAAGCGGCAAGTTCCGCTTCCGTTTTACTATAACGTAGGGAATATGCACCGCCCAACCGGGCCCGGGCGGACCGGCAGCGTGTGTCGGACTCAGCAGAGTGTGCTACCGGCTGAACACCGCTGGGGAGCCTCCGGCCGCTGCGGCCCACCGCGGAGCCACACGCCCTCGTAGTGTTGTTTAGCCTTCATTGACAGCTTGTAAGATCCTCTATACTGTAGTAAATAACACGAGTCCGATCTCAATGCGAAGGCTCACAGACTCGCGAGTGCTCTAAGAGCTATGTATGATATGTGCTACAAACGTTTCGCCCTGTTTTTTCCAACCCTTTATATTGTTACTACCTTGCTGGAACATAAAACCTACTTATATCGAATACTATTTTATAGTTTTTATATGTTCGTAAATTACTTCTGCAATTTGAATTAATTTGTCGAAGCAGGAACATTTTAATTTTTAGCAGTAAAGTGTAATAGAAACACCAGGCGCTCCGTCAGAGATCCAAACAGTGTCTATTCGTTTTCCACACGCCGTCGAGCTGTAGGGATAGCCGATAGAGTATAAAAGATCGGGATGCTGTAAGAGCCCATTACAGGAACCACCATTTTTAGTAAGAGGTCACTGCCATGCTGCATTAGAGCGGAATTAGTTCGGCACGACCGGGAAAGTACCTCTCGCTCACTTCATACCGACGTAAAGTGACATCTACAGTGTTGCGTTTCGTGCTGTTTGTGAATACCCGGTGGCCTATTGGAAAGGAGAAAGGAGGGCAACGCATCGCTATAGTAATTATGTGGATGTTCATGGGCGTCGGTAGTCGGAAAGGGCTCCGAAGGGATCCGGCTCGTTTGCCCCCCTATTCTATTAAAAAACGTAACCAGGATCCTACGAGTGCAGTGTGTTACGATTATAGTTTTTCTCTGTCAATTTTCTGTTGGTACTGAACTTAGGAACGGTGACACCGATTTTGCTGGAATGTTCACGAATTAGTATTTACGAATGTTGGTCATAGCATCAATATAGAGGGTTCGCTGTGAATGTATCTTTGTCACCGGTCCCTCGTGCAACAACTTGCAGTAATTTGATGGTCCTCGCTATGTAAATAATGACTAAATGATACGTTTAAGCTCGCAATGCCAGTCCTCCGCTCACACCGTACAGATGTGCTGTACAACTCGCCGGACGCTAGTCGCAGCAGCACGTCCCCGGGAGCGGGCGGCTGGTGTACGGGAGCCAAAAGCTCGTGCCTCCTGCTAGTCCAGTAGCATTGCTCTCTGCTGTGTGGTTTTCTCTGAAGTGATTCTGAACTTTTATTGTGGCAGCAAAAAGAAGAGATGCATCACTATAAGTATCATGGTCAGAGAGACCACGCGGTCCCGCATCCCCCGACTCTAACGTCGGGGGCAGCTCGCGCTCGGTAGCTTAAATGGCCTGGCGTTGGCGAGAATGAATTGCTCATAGAGAGGATCATCGCCGTCGTACCCTCTGCGCCCTCTGATGGAGGAAAGATATGTTGCACAGTATCCTCGCTGTACGGTGCACTTGACCGGTACGGAGTCGTCTATAGTCGTAAATCGGCGCTTTGGGTAGTGATAGCTTCCGGCGACCATGTGGCGGCGCGGACTGCCCTCTTGTGTGGACGGTTTTCTATAGTTTACAAGCGGTCGGGTCATAATCTTCGTCTCCCCCGGGACGCACTGGCGGGCTCTGTAGTGAATGTTGGCTCCGTCTGCTCGTTTTTCTCTTATTATACCTTATAGGAAGTAACCAGTTTGCCTCGTAAACTGTAGCACCTAAATAGTAACATGTTGTCATGACGTATCAGTGACTGTGTGCGGTACGCATAAAGCAACCTTAGAATATGACCAATAACCCCCTCACCTTGACCTATGCCGGATTCAGTTAAACTTCCCAGTCGTATGAAAATGAATTCACCCCAGACACGCGCCACTCTGTGTCGGGCTGCGAGGCGCTCCTCTACCGAGTTCGGAACGGTTTTTCAGTTTATACCGTGTAGAGATTAATCTGATAAACGGGTCTGGATGAAGTTTGGTACAGATATAGCGTACAATCTGGAATAACACAGAAACATTTTTGATCACGGCTCATGCATAAGTCACCAGCGGGTCATGGCAGGTTCCGTACACTCACCCCACGTGACGGCCCATTTAATCAAGTCACGTGTGCCTGAATATTTCATCGGCACTGACCTTTTACACTGATGCGATATCACGCCATACTGACACGTCACGGAAAATCTCTTTGTTGTTATTAGAAAATGAAGGTAGTTTAACAAGTTCCCTGTACAATACAGTGTAAACATTGAGTCTCTTCTCCCAGGCAGAGAATGCGTTAAAGATGTATCTACATAAAGTTATATTAGTATCTAGCTACCGTAATAGTATTTACTTATCTATAGGGACTAGCAGTTCAGTAATAAATATATAAATTGTATTTGGGGCATATTTTTTATTCCTAAAAATTCAGTCCAATTGGAGTATGATCTGGACGCGTGCAGGTAGAGGGGCGCCACCGGGGCGAGGCAGTCTATTGCTGCCTGCGAGGTCGGGGAGAGACGGAATGGAATCATCGCGACTGGCGTTCATTTGCACGTTTTTATTAGGTTTCCATTGAAACATGCAAATGAACCTCTTGGAAGTTGGAGCTGAGTGTAAATTAAATGATTTCATTTGGCTATTTTGATCAGTCGCAGGCTCTTCACTGACGGCTGCGGACTTGTCGCCGAGATGCTGTTGCTGACCGTTATGTACCGACACTATATTAGTGCATACGTAAATTGCTGTGTGAGTATTTAATGAAATACCCACAACCGAACGTCCTAAGCATATTTTGAATCAGATATTTAAGTACTATTTAACATTTAGCCATCGAATGTTCTATAACGAAAATTATATACGTTCGTTACCCTTTCGCGAAATGACTACTAAACGTGTTTCAATAATAATTGCCACAGGTACAGTACATATTACAATCTGCAATAAGAAATACTTTTCATAGCGTAAAAATTAATTGTTCCTGTCACGGCTTGTTTCCGTACAGAAGGCTTGTGTTCGTCACTTGAAGGCTGCCGGAGTAGAGCCCGATTTGATGTGACCGGCTGAGTTTGTTTGTCCCGAAAAAATAATGTTTGTTACCGTTAGAGTGTATTATACGAAAGAACCTTCAACCTCAATGTCAGCAACTACTAATGGAATAACCTATACAAAAAGTCCGAATAAAACCTTTGCCGCCATATTAAAAAGTAAGAAGGGATATAGAAAGAATCCACATCTTCGACTCACAACAATGCGAAATCAAGAGCAGTCCTTACGGTACTTAGCACAGGGCTGGGCTGACGTGGTGTGACAAGTCCACAGATATTATTATTATTTTGTAATAACAAAAACATTGTCCCTTACATAAATAAAAAGAAAGACAAACGTTTATAAACTAAACGTGTAGTAAATATAAAAATTGTGAATTTGTTGATCTACAAATTATGTCATAGACTGTATTAAAAAATATCTAAATCCGAAAAACTAAACAGGCGATCAGTGAATAGTGCGCCTTGTTACGTATTTATCCTCCGGAGTGGAGGGAGGCCCATGTCCAACAGTGGACCGATGAGCCCCTATCTTGTTATAATAAAACTAAACAGGCGATCGGTGAATAGTGCGCCTTGTTACGTATTTATCCTCCGGAGTGGAGGGAGGCCCATGTGCAACAGTGGACCGATGAGCCCCTATCTTGTTATAATAAATCTAATCGTAGTTCAAAAACGATACAATACCTTTTTATTTTGCTAAAACAACACGAGACCCGTATGACAATTTAAAACAAAATTAAAAAAAAAAGATCTTTACCATATTACTTTCCAATTATAGGATGTGATACACTTTTTCGACCCTAGATGTTTAAAAGCCTCTAAGCATGACAATAACTTTCAAGTGCTTCACCAAAATATTGCGAGTCTTTTCTCCGAAGGTGATTAAATTACTTTGCAAGATTAACTAGAAAGAAATGTTGAAATATTTATTACAAAAGCGTATGAAAGTTATGCCAAACTTTGCTGTTATGACTTTAGCGGCTAGTTCTTGTAGAGGTAAAAATAGAGGAGGAAGTTGTATTTTGGTATAAACAGGCTTAATATTTAATGACATATCGCTGCTCAAAAATTGCACCTCACAAAATATGTTTGAAGTTTGTGGAGTAGTGTTCACAGTACACCCGAGTATGAGTTAACCCACTTCTTCATAAAATTAAATCAACTTCTACACGCCATTACAGTGACATTAATTGGCTTAGGGAATGTCCTAAAAAGTTGCAAAATTAAAAGAAAATTACGATTCGATTATTACAGAAATAAAGATTCATTTCTCAAGAGTAAATACTCTACATATTCTAGGTTTGAAAAGAATGCATATTTAACTCAGAAAAAAAATGCAACCATAAAATGTATAAATAAAAATGATAATAAATGTAAAGCTATCTGGACCGTAATTAAAAATGAGTTTAGAAACTATTCCCTCAAGACAATATCGATAATATTTTCACAAACGGTAAAACTACACCAAGTCACGTCGACGTAGCTAAAGTCTTTAATTATCATTTTATAGACTCAACGAAACCAACAGTAACAAGACAAACTGTTACCACTGCTAGTCACTATAGTGACTCTGTGTACCTTAGGCCTTTGTTGGAAAGGTTAGGCTGGAAACAATGTCATTAAAAATACCAACTCCGTGGGTTAAATTAACACATGAATTGTTAAAGTGTGTGTCGACAGATACCTGCTATCTTAACATATTTTGTTAATTTTTATGGTTTTCGTGTGGAAGTTTTCCAGAGGCATTAAAGCTTTCGAATAGTTACAGCACTAATCAACAAAGGAGATAGGCATGATGTGAGAAATTATCGTCCGATAACACTAATAACAATCATGTCTAAGATATACGAAAATGTATGTATAAGAGGCTATTTTTTTTTTAAATAAATATAATATTATAGTTAATGAACAATTTGGTTTTCAAAAGAAAAAATTCCACAACATTGCCATCGTTTCTTTATAAAAATAATTTTGACCGATGTAAATAATAATAATCTTACCACAGGGTTATTTTTTGACGTCTCGAAAGCATTTTCACATTGTCTTTTGTTACAATACTTGAAACATTAGGAATTTGAGAACATACACTCAATTGGATATCTTTACATCTTAGTGATAGACAACAGCGTATCATAATTCAAAAACCAAATCTAAATAAAAATGCCATATCGCACTTTTCTGGCGTGAAAAATATCATAAATGGCATCACACAAGGTAGTGTGCTAGGGCCTTTATCATTCCTCTTATATGTAAATGACATAATTAATATAACTAATCACAAATGTATATTGTATGCTGGTGATGTATCCATCATTGTAACATCTGATAGAAAATATAATACCATTTCTGACCACGAAAAAGACAAAAATAGTACTACTATTAACTATTTCATTAAGTGGCTTGACACAAATAATTTAATAATGAACTTAGATAAATGTAAATATATAGAATTTAAAAAAATGATATAATAATAAATATAATATAAAACTCTATATTCCATTTCATTATTTATTGTACAAAAAAAATCATTAAGAGCAATATATACTCTTAAACCGGATGTATCGCGTATATTAGTACTACTGCCGCTCTATTTCTATGAAATATGCATCTTTGTACAGAAAAACAAGCACTTATTCGTAACGGCAGACTATATAAAACTTTAAAAGGGTCCCCTTTTAAACTTGTATAGCAGGATAATCCCAAAACAGCCAAATT
>JAFELO010000877.1:437577-457167 GCA_017140195.1 Eumaeus atala
AACATTAAAACGTTCAAATGAAAATTATATAATTGTTTGAATGAAAATAATTTGTGTAGCATTTAATTACTAAATAAGTTACCGATACATTTATGTTGCATGCTAATGTACTTCAGTTGAGCAAGACATGTAGATGGAAGTACATTGTAATTTAACAATCCGCATGTAACCATGTTGTAAGCAAATAAATTATTGTGATTATGACAATGTGTATACATGCTTTATTGTATTGCGGTCACACATACGCACTTCTCTCGCGCCCCTTTACGCTGACAGCCCTGACCCACCTCAAAACACGAGCATGACGTAGGCTATGATTGTTTGGTGCGACCTAAATAGATTCTCACGCCGACGCAGCCCTGTACGACTTGTAGATCGTATCAGAGCACAAGCGCCCGCCAAGTGCAGAACAACGGCAGGCGGGAGGGATGTCACCAGGTTATTCATTCGACAATCAATTCTCTGGGCACTGATCAATTTTTGATATATATTCTTACATTTAGACTTATAAAACTGAAGTATTGTTAAATAAAATGCTTTTTTATTAAAAATAGAATTATTAAATAAATTAAAGGTAAAATTAATATTATTCTAAAAGTTTTCTTGTAGATAGGATTAGAGGGGGGAGGGGGGGGGGCTGCTTGACTTTATTTTCGTCTTCTTTTTTTATTTTTCAGTTAATGCGTATTTCATAAGTGTCTTTTGTCAGTCACGGCGTTACTAATTATAAACTGGTATCAGAGTACTGCTTAAGCCAAACCAAAATAACCTCAAGGGGGTTGACATTCATGAATTTTCATAACCACTTTCCAGTCCCCCCACCCCCGACGATGTGATTGCGTTATTTGGTTTATTTATTACGGAGTTCCATAAACACCTGCCAGCTCCATCATCAGAGGTCGGACTCCTCCATTTCCGGATACCATAGGCCGTGCCCCCCGCCGTTGACCCCGAGACCTTGCAATGGGAGCAGGGACCCGTCCTAAGCTCAAATCTCAGTTAGGGTGCGGCACGGGCTGCTCGTGGCGGCGCCGCCTTCAGAGTGGAGCGGCGGTCCCCTCTGTGCGTCTTATCTCGTCAGCCGCCGGCCGTAGTACAAGAGGCGGTGATCATGGACCAGGAGTCACAGCTGCTGGCCCGTCGCTTTCTGATAAAAGCCAATTTTATCACCATAATTGCATACATGACTAGTTCAACAACACCATCGTTGATGTACTCCAGGTCTGCTGCCCTACTTCCCTTCGCTGACAAGGGGCTACCGGAAACTTAAAAACCACACGACACGCGATAGCATGCAGACCTTTCGCCATCACCATCGCTTTATGCGAGTGAGGCACTCGTCTAAGCACACGTACTTATCAGCACAAATACCAGATTTCCTGGGAAGTACCTAATAAGGTACTTCCCAGGAAATCAAATAATATATTAATTGTTTGATTGCTAATAAGCAATCGAAACAATTAATATATTACGCATCAATATAATACGCATTATTGAGATTAAAACATATAAGCAATTTTCCACGAATTCTATTATATATTATACTAGCGATGCGGCTCCGCTTCTCCCGTAACTAACAGGAGTTCACAAATTATAACCAAACCCTGTCTCCGGGACTCAGGGCCCCGGGTGAAATACTTTTAAATTTCTTCTTCTGTGCTATCAATGACTCGACGTATGAGGACCGCGCTATGCTGCCTGACCGAATCACGGTTCCGCCAGCCATCCGATAAATAATTATAGTGTTCCTAGTAGGATTACGGCTGCGCCGCCTGCGTAGGACACATGACGGTGTACAGCGGGCGTGTTGTCAGGCTCCAGGGCAGGACACATGACGGTGTACAGCGGGCGTGTTGTCAGGCTCCAGGGCAGGACACATGACGGTGTACAGCCGGCGTGTTGTCAGGCTCCAGGGCAGGAGACAACAGAGTTCTGCTGCTAGTTGCTCCTCTGTGCAGTGAACAAAGTCGACTTCGTCGGCTACTCTATAAACATGAGCCCGCTCTACGTCTCCTCCGTGCCACGGCGGGGGCCGCGCACACAAGTGCTACCAATGCTAACCGCAATGAAATTTCAAATATTCTGCGTATGTTCTCGCTTTCCCGCGAACATCTTGACCACTCCTGGTGTTCGAAATTTTAGGTAGTCTACAGGCACCAAAACGCTGGTCGGCTGTGCGTTTATATGTCACAAGCGCGAACTGTGGACCTGGCACAAGTAGCTGAGGGCCGCAGCTGCGCCGAGGCGGGTGGCTCGCGTAGTTTGCGTTAAACTTTATTGTCTTGTTTGTTTGTGCTAACGAGTTTTGTCTGGAAATTCCAGCTGCAGTAAAATGCGCTCCGTGCTGATGGCATTTATTTTGTTCAAGAGCTTCCTTATAAAGGGCCGGTTTAACATTCTCATGACATAGCGGTGATTTGAGTTCTGCAGTTCATTTGTACTCGTTTAGACGTTGAATTTGAGTCCGCCTGAGCTAGCTGCTGTCTGCTGGCCACTAGCCCTCAGTCGCCACGTACACGTCGTCTGAGGTTCCCTTACACTCTCCGGTTATACACGATTAAATATATACGCAGGTATGATATATATATATATATATATATATATAGATATATATATATATATAGATATATATATATATTTATTTATTTATTTATTTATATTATGTTATCGAACGCATACATTATGTATGTATGTCGCTAGCTATTATTCTTTGTATGAACATGTTTAGCTACTTTTAACTTAAACAAAAACTAGTATGAGGTGGGTAGTGAAAATAAACAAATTATCTTAATGTGCTTAAACAATTGAGCTATTTGTCCGAATCCAAAAAAATGTGAACGGCGAGGACAAGAGAACGACGGGCAATGAGTCATTCATTCATTACAGATGGTGCGGCACAAAAGAAATTGTCTGGTGTTGTTTGTGAGGAGCCATCATCGTCATCGTCTTGTGATGCGCGGGCGCAGCCAGACGTGCCCTCACACGCTCCCCTGCTGCCCCGACATGCTACACACATGCTGTTGTAGACTGCGGATGGCAATTGTTTGTGAGGAGCCATCATCACCGTCTTGTGATGCGCGGGCGCAGCCAGACATGCCCTCACACGCTCCCCTGCTGCCCCGACATGCTACACACATGCTGTTGTAGACTGCGGATGGCAATTGTTTGTGAGGAGCCATCATCACCGTCTTGTGATGCGCGGGCGCAGCCAGACGTGCCCTCACACGCTCCCCTGCTGCCCCGACATGCTACACATATGCTGTTTGTGAGGAGCCATCATCATCACCGTCTTGTGATGCGCGGGCGCAGCCAGACGTGCCCTCACACGCTCCCCTGCTGCCCCGACATGCTACACACATGCTGTTTGTGAGGAGCCATCATCATCACCGTCTTGTGATGCGCGGGCGCAGCCAGACGTGCCCTCACACGCTCCCCTGATGCCCCGACATGCTACACACATGCTGTTGTAGACTGCGGATGGCAATTTGTTCCAGCTGCTAGAAGATTCTGTGTAGACTAGCTGCGGAGCGACTCTCGAATATATGGAGCTATTTTCTGAAACTGACTGACCTCGCCTTGGGCGTAGGGCCCGTTATCGTCGTGCCAAACCCCTACGAGTTGCACGGTTATATCTCAAGGATATCTTTCGCCCACAAGAATCGGGGTCACGGCCATAGTTCCAGCCACTGAGCTACATATAATGTGGATAGCTAAAAGTGCAGTTTGCCTTAGACGCCACTGAGACACACTAATGTGCCCGAGTTGCGGACCCAAGGGTAAGCATGCTGCTGAGTCCACCTTCGCACTCTATTTGTCCTTGAAATACTAATAGGAATTACCGTGTTGATATGACATCGCGACCGGAGAGGTACCTCTCACACATACGATAACGCCGCAAAGTGACCGCTATTCAGACGCGTTTCGGGTGGAGTGAGAATTTGCATTGGACGGGAATGCGGGATATTCTTCCAAGCGTATTGTAGCTATCCATTAGTAGCTTTAGAGAGCGCCGCTGACGTGTAACGTGAGTTAACTCATTACCTGTGTAGTTTTTTCTCAGTAACTTTTCAGTGGGTTTGCGTGTTAAAGTTACTAGCAACTGGATTACCAGTTAAAACAGGATTGTAGAGCTTTGCAATTGCTATTTAACTGTTCTACTTAGTAGTTGCGGATCTTCTACTTCGTACAAGGATTCATCGCTGCACGCGGCCTCTTGTGATGTCCGCGAGGCGGTGGGTCTTCATCATAGTTCAGTATTGTCAACTCGCAGCTGTTGCAAGCGAGTATCAGGGAGGGGCCGCTGAAAGTCCGTGTAAAGTCTTCATATTATAGTAACGGTGCTCAAATACACGTGTGTCCAGGTGACCTGAACTGTAGGGTGTGGAACATTGTGATAATTTGTGTAATGTCCTAAAGTTGTTGCTGAGACACTTTTAACATGTTCGAAGGATTTCACGCTTTAATATTACAACGTGGCGCCGGCCCGTGGCAAACTAACACAGCCCGCCCGCAGCCGCAGCACGCGCCGTCTACGCACCCGGGAGGAGGCGCTCGTAGTCTCCACACGGCGTGCAATGCCGTGCGCTTGGCTCACTTGGTCGTATGTACCCGCGAGTTGAATAACTACTCCGCTGGTGCTAATGCGCATGAGCGAGCGGCGCCCGCGACTGCAGGTGCGCTCGGCAGATGTTTAGTAGTAGCATTGTGTCGATAACGCGAGTGAGCTGGGGACAGGCGAATATATTTCAACCGACTGGTTTGTTGTGCTTCAATGTAACAATAACTTCTCACTGGAGGCGGGCTTTCGTGTAACCAAAACGAGAGAAACTAGAGGATCCAGCACCCACTATTGCATTCACATTGAAAACATTATCCCCATACAAATAATGTACCTATACATAAAAATAAGAGGTAGTGCCGCGCCGTATTGCAGCGGCTTGGGCCGGCACGACCGGGGAGTTCCTCCCGCTCACGTGATAGCGCCGTAGTGTATGGTAGTAGTTAGTGCGTATGTACGTACTAGCTGGTGGACCATTGGAGGGGAAGAGGAAAGGATGACAACACATTTGCACTATTATGCGGATATTAATGGGCTCGGAATCAACAGGCGCCGACTGCTCTTTTGTCTCCCTATAATATTAAAAAACGCAACATGTGCATTCCGTCCGGTCCGCCCCGCCGCGCGCACTCCTCGCCGCACTCACACCAGGCAATACGGATGTTTACGGACATCGGTAATCACCTGCTGCTGTTCAGTCGACAATTCGCATCCATCACGTGATAAAACGCCTTTTCGCGTTTAATGCTATTAGGGAGGTACTGCTGGTAGTCGCAGCAGGCAGTACGACAGCGGAAAACTTCTGCATGACTGTTGGGCGGGGTGTATATAGGCGAGGGAAGTCATCAGAAGGGTCCGGCTGCTCACTTGCTTCCTTAGTACTGTAATAATTCCTCTCCGTAGGAAGTATCCGCACATTTAGCACGAGCTCATCAGCGGCGACATCCTGACAGCACCCCGCACGCGCCGGCCTCCTACACAAGTATAGCAACAACAACATATTGTTGACGTCTGAAGTTCATAATATTGAGATATTATTGCGTAACGGATATGTGCAATATTTGTAGTTATTTATTTAATGTTATTTAAAAACTAACAAAATATTTGTAACAACAATAATCAGCTCGTCACATGGACACGTGCGCGAACTGCCTGCGCCGAAGACGCCCCACTTGAAGATTCATCATCATCATTACACCAGCGGTGGACCTCACGGGTCCGCTGCTGGACGCTGGCCTCTCTCGATGAACGCCCAGACGACCGTCATCCAACCCGCACCGACTACTGCACGGAGATCGTCTGCCCACCCGGCTAAAGGTCGACCACCACTTCTTTTTCCTAAACTCGGCCCCCACTCTAGAATCTTACTGGCCCATCTGTTATCTGTTCTTCTGAGTGTGTGATCAGCCCATTGCCACTTGAGCGAGCTGACTTCTTTACGAATTCTGTCGGACAGAGGAACACCCAACATAGCACGTTTAATAGCCCGTTGAGCTGCCGTGAATTTGTTCTAGATTAAGAAACATGGCCTATGTTTCGGCCCCGTAGGAGATTATTATTACAAAACCGTTCAGGTTCACGAACTGATCTGACGAGATGTGAGAGGAGGCGATCCGTTTCAGCTGCGGTCTTGTACTGCTACGCTATTCACATTACCATTACATTACACTATCAGCAAGAGGTAGTGGTAGAAACGGGCCGGCACGACCGGGGAGGTACCTCTCACTCACATAATACCACCGCAAAGTGACATCTCCAGTGTCGCGTTTCGTGCGGCTTGTCAGTAGCTTTGGCCCATTGAGGAGGGGGGAAATAAGGCAACGCATCGGCACAGTAATTATGTGGATGTTCATGGGCGTCGGTAGTCATAAAAAGGCTCCGACTTCTCATTTGTCCCCCTATTGTATAAAAAAATAACAAAAAGACAAAATATATATTTATTTTTCCCTGTTATTGTTAAGTAACATAAAAATAAATATATTATGTTCAAAGTACAATAAGTCAGCATTACGATCTGTTACGTGCACAAAATAACATCCATTACAATTTTAATTATTGGTTGACAATCCTTATCAAGATGGCGCCTTTTAATAACTGCCATTAATGTTAAAATGTATGACTAGTGGCTACGCCATTGGTAGTGTTGTTTATCGACACGTCAAATAATTCTTGCGGTGAAAATAAAGGTTAATTCATCGATTTCAAGGATCAAAACTGCCCAATATAATTTATTGCCCCATCTCGTGACTGGCACACGGCCAGTCCCACACTCCGTGAATCTTGGACCTCGTCCTCTGTGCTCAGAAACTCCACAAAAAATATTACTTTGTTGCAATAAAACACTTCACGTAATTGTGGTATAACAATAGCGCCGTGCTTATCTAAACGTGTTCTTTAATTGGTTCCAATTCTAATGGATGTGTTAAATTTGAATGCGCCTTATCAAAGTTGGCAAACGATAATGCGGCGAACTGTGTGTGCCTATCTGTCCTTGCCCACTTCCGACACGCCCAAAAGCGTGTATGTAATAATAACATAGTATAGTGCACAAGTGTGTGCGCAGGCGCAAGTGCAATCCCTGTTCCTTCATTCTCATATTCCGATTAACAGCAATCTTAACGTGCTCTTCGTGTCACAAAGGTGTAACACCGTTGACTTCCTGTCTACGGACTGTTATTAGAAATTGAAAAACCCAGTAACACTTAGGTCCGTGCCGGGCCTCAGACCCGGTACCTGACGACTGTGGTAGAGCATGCTCACCACTGGCGCACGAGCCTGTGTGTATCACCCGCACGTGTGCGCAGGTGCGTCACGAGCCAGGGAGCGCAACTTCCGCGCGTTCACACACAACTGGTACAGGCATCGCGCCAGGGGTGCCACTGGTACAGGAGTGTATTGGCTGCGTCCCGCTGCCCTTAAAATCGGGAAACAAGTATTAGTCATTTTTTACCTTTTCTATTATTGTACTAACCGAATATGCGGGATAACATTTACAAAATCACAGAGTACTCTCTGATTCTGAATAGTTAAAATAATAGGTACCTAAAATTTGGCTTAGTTGACATTTGTACTTCTTAATATACGCTCGCATAGACATGGCGGCCGTAAAGGTGACCCAGGGCCTTTACACTCGCGAGTTTCTACGGGTATCATATGGTGAAAATATTTTCTAATAGGAATGACACTAAATTCGGTATTTCCGAGACTAGCGTATGACCATATGGACAAACCGAAAGACATCAGTTGTTAATTAGAATAGAATAGAAAACCTTTATTCAGTGCTAAATTGCTGACTTATATAGTACGTGACACACATTACAATCTACAGTACACAGTACTTACAATATACATTACACAGTACTTACAATATACATTACACAGTACTTACAATATACTCTTTAACAAATAGGTTGAACTATACAAGACTCATAACAAACATTTGACAGCAGAACGAGAATGAAAGTACTACTACAAAAATAAAAGTGACATAAATTTAATTCTTTAAGTTAACTTAATAATGACATAGTAAAATTGTTTTTTTTTATGCATAATAAATACACAACTGAAAGGGAGTGCCACTCGGAATACAGTTGAGATTATCACACAAATATTGTGCGACATCCGGGTGAGTGTCGACTAGGAGTGGGGCGACAGTGACACATAGCGTATGTACGACAACGTTAATGTACCTGCAATACAACTGTGTACAGATTAAATGATCCAATTTAATTCATTATATTTTCTAAATATAAAAATGTAAATATTATACTATTTTTGAATAACATATTATGTTGAGTACCACCTCCTGTATGCAGGAGCGTTCGCGAAATTATTGAAACGCAGACAGTCGAGCCACGAGTATACTGCCAACCGATGGAAAACTACTGCAGCTAGTTTTATTTACGAATTATATGTTTGAATGTCGAATAAATAGGTTTTTAATTTTAATTTGAAATTGGCTACTGTTTGAGAGATGCTCGTACTGGCGGTGGTTAATTATTCCAACATTTCGTAGCTGCGTACCTAAAAGAACCTCTAAACGACAGTGCGATGAGGGCAGGTTATGAGTTTGTCATCGACTGGACAGGTCATAGGCTGGAGGGCTCCGTGTGCGCTCCATGTGAGTCAGGGGTTAGGAGTCCGCAGGTGACCTACGCCTTGGCATATCCTACACAATTATATCTTATCTTAACTAATATATATTTTGAACAGGCTCCTGCCGTAGATTCTGAAGTGATCCGCGATTGCAATCTGTTTAAGAAACCCTGGTTTATGATATTATATGGGCGTCTTCAGTAAAAGTCTTCCTGGGTATGCATTTTCAGTTACATCTGGTGTTATAGTTAGTCATAATAAAATATACAATGCTGTTTTACGTAGTAAGAATAGATGGTTTTAAATAATATTCAATAAAAAATCAGGTTCAACGTTACGTATGTCTGGTACTAGCTCAGGAAATACAAGGCTAATCCAAGATGATTAAAAATCAAAGATTTGCTATCCTATTTTAGCATTATTTTACAGCTTGCCATTAACTGATAAGGATGTGACGGTGATATATGTCAGCACTCCTGGGAGTACTATCACATGCACACGCACAGCTGGCAGTGACAGGCGAACGAGTTGCCAACACGCGGTGCGTCTACACTTTACACTCGCAGTGTTTGTGTTTGTAGTACGCGGACGTGTGGTGCTGCTTGTGGGAAGAACCTCTCACTGACCACAGGCGATACTTCAATGGGATAGCGACGAGTACGTGGTGAACTCGACGCTACGGAGATTGTTTTATTATTTTATAATGAAATTTATATATTTCCCTGGTTGACTGTTTTTTTCTCTTAAAGAGCTATTCGTTTCTCTTCAATATTTTCAAAGTTTAGTGAGTTTTGGTTTCCTAAGATTTACTAAAATATAACCTAAAATAAAACTAATACAATATAGTCATTTTGAATTACAATGACTGTGTAATAATTGTCAATTAATTGAAATAACGATTTTCCCAATTTATTGACCAAGTAATTATTTGTGTATAGACCACTATCACTATCAAAACGAAAATAGACGGCAAAATACTGCTAAATAGCTATCAAACACCAACTGAGAGCTTTTGGAAAGATTGCCTATGTAACATATAATACAATATGTCATATTAGCGTGTAGCAATCTCGTTATAAAGGACATTTGCAGAAGGCGTCGTCCCACGGCCGGACACTTCGCACACTGATGACACATCAGCACACCGCGGTGGCTTCATTTTACGTGCTCTCAGCAGTCAGCGGCTCGTGTTATACAATATCATAGAATATACACAATACTAGCTGTGCGCAGCTGCCCGCCGCGAGCTGCGTGCGGCGCGCGGCGGGCGGCGCGCTGTGCGTGTAGTCGCGCCGGCGTGACTCGTAACTCGTGTGTTTGTTTTTGCATTACTGAGTGTTGATTCACTGCTCTGTCCCCACCAGTCACCGCCACGATACATATCCTACGCTGTTATATACACATTATAATACATTTTATTCCATAAAAGCGAGCAGTCCGCCCATATAGATCATAGATACAAACATCCACAGAAATTCACACAATCAGAGGTTAGGCATATGTGTTGCCGTCCTCATCTCACCCCTCACCTTATGGCGATGAGAGGTACCTACCCGGTTGTGCCGGCCCAATTAGGCTGCTATGCAGCATGCCACTAAGGGTAACGTAACACGTTAGCGACACATTTGTAACGGTGCTCCGTCACGCCGCACGCCGCACACCAGGCCTGCGGCGAACTCCGATAGGGTTAACGGGTTACGGCCGCGTGTGTACAGTAACATTATTGACAGTGTATAATAAAAAGCTACAATCCTCGAAATACCGGCCGTCTGCCGCTAGCGGCCTCTGTCTATTACGTCCTTACATATGAAATTGTCGTTTGTCGTACTGGCCAATCTAATTACGAATTTCTCCTCTTTAGTAAGGAGTTCCAAATTCAAATTTCTACAGCTATTCACTCATGCATTTGTGCTTCGGTGACTGTCATTGATTTGTTTTTTTCTGCGTTGCGTCGACCGCTGCGTTACACTACTTAACCGGCACAATAATGAAGGAATTTTAAACCAAACCTGTGATGAAGAATGAATTCTCTACGATAATCAGAAGCGCTCAGCGCAATGGTTGGTTCCTGGCTAGCCGGCCAAATCCTGCCCAAGTAAAAATTGACCCCAAAACAGTACCTTTTTAGCGTTAGGTGGACTAGTACCGGTATGCTTAATTACAGTTCTCTCAAATCTGGCTACACGGTTACGACGTCTATTGTCAGCAACTGCTAACCTGATGGAAAAGCGAGCGGCTGAAGAACTTACGCTGGTCAGTCGTTCCACGCCACTCCGGCCTCACGACAACGCTAGACGACACTGCGCGAAAGACCAAATTAGAAGAGCTTCAATTGGAAAAGTCGTAAGACGTACTCCTCGGACCTTGCTCCAACAGAAAAAAATTCAACTCCGATGGGGCAGTCCAAATCGCCTGCAAAGATTTTATTCCGACTGGTTTTTCTAGTAAAGGCATGGTGAACTACCTATGAGATGCCAAAAGTGTATAGAAAACAATTAAATATATAATACTAAAAAATATTCGACTTTTTATTCCTCCCATATTAAACGCCAATTTCATATGTAAAGATCAACGCAATGCTACAAAGACAAAATAATTACACTGTGAATTTACAGTATTTGTAACATGTATAGCACGGGTCAAACATGTGAGTATTTAATATGATTTGTAAGACAGTTCAAGTGTTATACAGTAAGCAGCGGAATGGGCGGGTCTTGCGGGTGAAGCCGTGAAGCGCTGCTTGAGGAGATATTTCTTGCCTCGTGCGATCGACGGTGGGTTCCAACCACCAGGAGGTGACTTGTTGTACTAAAACTAGTGAAGGAGCCGGATCTGATACGCTCTTAGTGCACGTGCGAGGTCCTTGCGTTCATGAATACACACTGTAGGAGTCGCATAATTATGTCCTCGCAGCAGAATTTCGGCTGTGGTGGCCATCCCTATAGGGAATAGCCAAGTGCGCAGGGCGTGTTATGGTGCAGGCTCGCCGGGGTCGTGTCGGACTGCCTCCTCCCCAGGACGTTCGCGCGCACATGAAGAGCAATAGGTGTGCAACGACGACTTTTTGTCTCTGTGCTGTCATGCGCGAAAAGGAAGAGCGGATTGACGAGAGGGAGAGAGCAGCCAGAGCTCGCTGATCAAGTCTGCTCACCTAAATCATACTTGTTCTGGAGCTGTGGGGCTACAACACAATATGCAATCATATTGTTCAATAACCATTAGTGTTGTTATTGTTCAGAACGTACGTCGCTCATTTGTCGATAGTAATTGTACGCACTCTAGAGTGACAGTTATGAACTTGCAAGTACCATGCAGTGGAAGCTAACATAGGCGATTCTAAAAATAATATCACAATGCACAATCTTTGATCTTGGATTATATTTTCGGTTGAGCTGACACAAACTCTTTAATGGCTATAGGAACAATTTCTGTGTGTATGAAAATAGTGTCAACTTGTTATAAGGATATTTCCACGGAATCGACGGGGTTCCGCAACATAGGATACTTTACAGCTTACAGCAGTGTAACAAATACAACGAAAGAAATGTTTTGAATGTATGAGAGCGTTATCGCATGCCTCGTGCCGGTCCCGCCCTCGCCCGGCACCGGCTGCTACCTGTTGCGTCGCGGCTAGACCGGGGATGCCGGCTGTGGAGCACACATCCCTGACTTTAACCGTTTTAGCGTCATAAATTGTACTTCAACTTAAATACACCAGTACACACAAAAACGGGCTTGGACCACCGCCGCTGTTCCTATGTCTCCAAAATCGACGTCGACATCCAATAACGAATGTTTCATAAATCGCAGGGAGTGTGTGGGAGCAGTGGTGGAAGTGTTGGACGGACTCGGGACTCGCAACCACTTCAACCACTGTAAGCAGAAGACAAGAGAAGTGACAAACATCTGGTTTACACCAGTTGTAGACCGAAAGGATAATGCCGAGTTAAGATAATTTAGTATGTGATGCAAACGTCTTTAACGATTCAATAGTAAAGGAAGGTCGGTCGTAACTTGTGATGGGCCATCGTAAACTTACGTTGCGAACGAAACAAAGCCACCGCACCGACGGTGTCCGCGTGGTCGACTTGCTGTATAATTAGTGCAAACCACTAAACTAGCTACAGCGGGCAGAAAAGCTGACGCGACGCGATAACGTCGCCTCTGTACTATTCACTGCGCTGTACCTGTACGGTGCAGGTACGTGTCAGTGGTAAGATCGCGTGAATGGTGCTCAATGGACTAGATTGTAGAATATGACATTTAAGGATGAACTTTTATACGTGTAAATATAATTAAAAGTCTTTGTGAAGTATTGTTGTATAGAAGGATCTGTCCAACGTCGTCGTCGTGAGCTCCAATCGGCCCGCTGTCACGTGACATTCTATTTTACTGTTTTATGAACATGCTACATAGGAGGATGCAGTGTCATGCACTATGCATGGCACTACTTCCTCCTATGCAACTGAATTGGGCCGGCACGACCTGGAAGGTAACTCTCGCTTACATAATACCGCCGTAAAGTGACATCTTCAGTGTCGCCTTTCGTGCGGTTTGTGAGTAGCCGATGGCCCAAGGGGGTCGTAACAAAAGGCTTCGAATGCTCGTTTCCCTCAATTCAATAAAAAAATGTACATTGTCATATAGTGGTGTCACGCTCCCGTCCACCAAGAGCTATTAGCGGAGTCGCTGGCGGTGTTTGTACTATGGTGCTCACGTGTGCGTCGCCCGCAGGTCGGACGAGCGGTACGTGCGCGTGAAGTGGCGCGACGTGCGCGCGGGCGACCTGGTGCACCTGTCCAACAACGAGGCGGTGCCGGCCGACATGGTGCTGCTGCGCACGTCCAGCGCGCTGGGCGTGTGCTACCTCGACACCTGCAACCTGGACGGTGAGACCAACCTCAAGCAGCGCACGGTGGCGCCGGGCTTCAGGGAGAAGGTTAGCCAGTCTTATACCTTAAATACAACCATTCACCTCGGTCACGCGCCGCCGCCGTACATACACGCGAGAGGTGACCGAGTCACTCGCTCACTCACCAATAAACCTCCAGAAACTTCAAGCGCCAGGAGTTTCACTACAGCATGGCGGTTCCTTTAGAAAGTGGGGGGGTTCCTTAAGAAGGGGAAATTCTACGCCTAAGGGGTTTTAATAGTTTGTATGAAACTTCGTTACTAAAAATGCTACCTAGCATTTGTAGTAACGAAGTTTCAGTTGTCCCAACTTTTCCATAGGGATTGTTTTAAAGACGTACCTAAGTCGAGGTTTTAAGAGTGTGTTTTGGCATAACCGCGCGGACGAAGTAAATTATGTGGCGGTCTATTTGTGAATTTATTTTGTCGTCGTGTTAATCCTTTTTGCCTGCGTGTACATATACATATTCACAGTAGGCATGTTCAGACAGAATATCAACTTGCATAAGTAGCTATATATCAAACCTTACATGTGTTCCATGACTCGCCCCATGTTCGTGTAGCTGTCATTATAGACATTAAATAAAAAAAATTAAAGTGCGTCTGTACACTCAATATTTAAAAAATAGTAAGAAAACAGAGAAAAGTTTTGAGGAAAAAGAATTGACAGTTTGTATGTTTGTACAACTGTGTGTCACCTCCGGTACTAATGCACAGATTTGAATGAAACTTATTTGCTTTATAGCTAATATGCCTGGGCAACGTGTGGGGTGTAATAAGTAGTACACCAACGAAGTCACGGGCACTAGCTAGTATTTGGCCCAGGTTGATAGACGACGTCTGTACAGCGGTGGTAGCACGACCACTTGGCTGGAGCCTGTGCCACCGCACGCACAGAGTCAATAAATTTGTGTAACACATTGTCGACCCAGTACCTACGGGACCTATCGCCTCCAAAGAATTTGATGTCCACGAGAACACGAGGCCAGTAGGTACCACTGATGCACTCGGTGCAGTTTAGCCGCTGTGCTACCGTGTTTACACGGCACACGCACATTGTGAAGACTGCAACGGTCGACGAGAGCCAAAAATCTGACGGCTTTTCCACTTTACAGTCTCGTAGATTGTCGAGCTTGTTCAGTATTTTGGAATGCCTTTAACCAAGTACTTAATAAAAATAACAATCAATGTTTCTCTATCTTCTCCAACATTTCCAAGTCAACACTTGTACCTGAGACTTTTCTGCGCCACAGCATTTTCAATTGCAAGCATTCTATCTGTTTACTGTCCGGACTCCGAATACATTCCAAAAGAACATTGCGGCACACAAGCGACGGAGAGGCGGCTGGCGGACGTGTTGTACTACTGCAGAACTGTACCTGCCACAGGATATTAAAAAAGTGTTCATGGAATAAGCTTTACAGGGTTCGTTTGTCCATACTTTTGTCAATCCATCTGTATATTTATTTAAACAAAAACGAATGAAAAATATTTGACGAGGATTGCACAGTGTGTTATTTTTTAATCGTTAATACCGCTGCTACTCCTGGGTCGCCAGGGTCGACAGCGGCGACCATTCGATAAGTGCAGCGAGCACGAGCTAAAACTGATTTGAAACTCAAGACCGAGTGCCACGATGCATTGCAGCCGAATTGGACCTCCGCGACCGGGGAGGTGTCTGTTACTCACATGATACCGCCGTGAAGCGGCACTATTCTGACTCGTTTTGTGCTATTTTTGAGTAGTTTGGACGGTAGGAGAAAAGGAGGGCGAGACATTTGCATGACAACATTTATACTGTCGTCTATGGGGTGGGTAGTCGTCAAAAGGCTTCGATCTCTTGTTTGTGTGTGGCAACCGCTAGAAAAAATTAGAGTGTGTTCATTTCCAGCGCCAGACTCAGACAAGCTACGCTTATACGAGGACTATTGACGCAGGTTCGTCTGCGCCACCTGCCGTGCCGCTGCAAGGTTAACATGTCCAGCTGGTCTGCTCCCCATGCATACGAGCGGTTCAGTGCATTGCTATGTAGCAGCTGAGGGGTCGGTCGCGCGACTCAGTGCACCACAATAAATTGTATACCGTTGCATTGTCCCCGCCGCTCCGTGAACTCGCTCCCGATACCACTCTGGCGACTATTCTCAGTGCTTACACTGTTTCCATGGCAGTGGCACGCCGGTGACCTCTCGCGAAAGGGAAAATCATCAAGTATGGAGACTTTTTTGATCATCAGGGCCGGATTTAGCACGCAGAAAGTCACGCGTCACGCTATAACGGCGCAGCAATCTGTTGTTCCTACCTGATCGTCGAAACAGTTATATTGTTAAAGTTGTTCTCGTGAAGTCGACGCAGAAGAGAGAGCACTGCGGTGGAGTTTGGTAGGAGCCCGGCGTTTGCTTAATGCGGCTCTGTACGTTGTGATTTATATGGACTGCAAGTAACATGGGCGGGCGAGGTACCTCTCGGTCACATGCCGGTGGTCGCTGGATCGCTCGGTCTCTATCAGCTCCGGCTTCCCGGCTATTTGCGGTCGCAATGAGCACTTACCAATAGCCTATCTGATCGTTTGTTACCGCTTTACCGCTTATGCATTAAGAACATGATCAATGATATATCTGTGATTGTCATTACGGGTAAGAATTATTGTCGGTGATCCGTTGTCACAGTTGGTCGATCGGTGTCCGGTTGTCTGTCTATCACCTCCTCCTTTCGTCTAACCAAAAAAAAATATTGACAATTTGTAAATAGCCTCGATATCTAACCTGTAAGGACCTGGAGCTTCCATCGTCAGGTCAACTTTGACGTATGACATCTTACAAGTCTCTCAATCATTAGAAGTCTCTTGAGGGAAACTCATTTTTTTATTTTTTACACAACCTTGATACGGTTACAGAACATTGCTCGGGTGCTCAAGTCCCATTGCCAATTTTATAACAATACTACATTAACAAGTTACTCGGGTGTGACGATTGAATCTAAAAGAATCTGAGTCATCTGCTGAAGTAAAAATACAACTTATTATTTCTTAAAATTGTATGTACATACAAAGACAAGCACATAAGCAAAATAAATATTGAATGTTGTCCACAGCACTCGGAGTTCTCGCCTCTCAAGTTCAAGAGCTCCGTGGAAGTGGAACGTCCATCGACGAAGATATATCGGTTCAACGGCGCACTCTCGCACCCGAACGGCGTGAGGGTACCTCTCACCTCAGAGAACCTTCTGCTCAGGGAGTGCACCATCAAGAACACGGACTTTGTGGAGGGCATCGTCGTGTACGCCGGTCACGAGACCAAAGCGATGCTAAACAATGGTGGCCCAAGATACAAGTGCTCGAAACTCGAGAAGAAAATGAACACAGATGTCATCTGGTGCGTCCTCGTCCTCCTGTTCCTGTGCTGCGCCGGCGCAGTGGGCTGCAAGATATGGCTGGAGAACTACGGCGACTACAGGAGCGTGCCGTTCCTGCCGCCGAACATGGGCAAGCCCGCGTACGAGGGCCTGCTCATATTCTGGACGTACATCATCGTGCTACAGGTCATGATACCCGTCTCTTTATACGTAACGATCGAGATGACCAAGTTGCTGCAGGTGTACCACATTCACCAAGACGTGGAGATGTACGACCCGGTCACCAACACCAGGACCGAGTGTCGGGCGCTGAACATCACTGAGGAGCTGGGTCAGATCAGCTACCTGTTCAGCGACAAGACAGGCACGTTGACCGAGAACAAGATGGAGTTCCGGCGGTGCACGGTGGGGGGCGTGGACTACGAGCACCCGCCCGGGCCCCCGGCCGAGCCGTCGCCGGAGCTGCCGCCCGTCGTGACGCCGTCCACCAGCGTGTCCCCCAACAGGCGCATGCTGCAGCATCTGTTGGACAGTAACGACAATCAGCATACAAAAAAGGTATGTAGTGTTTCTTACATTTAGCATGAGGGGGCAAATTAACACTAACCCACCTCCACTCTTGCTCCTACTCACCTCTCGACACACGGTGAGAATCGCGGGAGATGCGCGGGGGTTTGCTCACCGGCTCTGTTCCCCAACGTGCAATTCTTGACTCCCTGCACATTACTAAGGTGTCGTCTTGCTAATCCACTGTCCCCTTTCTGGGGCCTGACACCAAAGAGTCAGCAGTCAGGGGCAAATGATCAGGCGGAGCCTTGTGTCTAACGTCGGCTACATGTGGACACAACTGAAGTTGCGTTGCCCTCCTCAATCTGTCTTTCCACTGGACCACCGCACTGTCATAGACAGCGTAGCGCGACAGCAGAGTCAACAGTCTCAGCCAGAAGTAGCGCCATGCTCCCTGTCGCGTGGGGCGTGCCCACTGCGGGGATGGGGTTAGGCAGGACGACGCCTCTGCGGATGTTATGGGGCACCGGAGTCACCAAGTGGCTCCGATTGCACGATTGTGGGGGACAAATGGTTTATGTTTATGCTTTAAAAAATATTTGCTCGGATATTATGTGGGCTAGAGGACAGGGAAGTCGCGCCTGATCTGTTCGGCTGCATAGCAGCGGTGGCGCTACCCCATACGACATATCATGAACTTGGCGATAACAACACTACAGCAACACAGGCAGCTCGATCTGCTGATGGCATGAGGCTATAATAGAATCACATGCCGCAGCGGGAGGCTCCGGGAAGCCCTTGTCGGCTGTGGGCAGTCGCGCAAGTGCGTAGTGTGTAATGACGGCCTTCAATGGCTTCAGGTTCAAACGAGTTCGAAGCCCTGCGGTACACCTTACGTAACTGTCGCGTACAGAGGCATACACCAGCGCGCGGCGTCACGGCGCGCGGCGTAAACACGCCACGCGCGAGTGCAGTTCGCATAGAACACGCGGAACTACAAAGTACTAAGTTTCGAAGGTTTTTCTTTAGCGTCAGAACGGTGTTTTTTCATTTCTTTGTCCACATCAACGTGGTCTACCGAAGTAGATGCACCACAGGACCGGTCCCGCTCCCACTGGCGCAGCGGTCGGCCTGACCATGGACGACCTCGCAACGGAAAGTCGATACGTAATAATCCATTAGAAACGACTTTCACCTTCGCTCTCTTGTGGACACAACACAAACAACAACAATCGACCTCCCTGTGATCTATTGTCAGCCGCAATATTGTTTCATCATCCGATAACTCATGCCTATCGTAATCGCGTAGTGTTTTGGAGATCCCCCTCCAAATTAAAAAAACGGTCTTTTTTTTATATCCGTCTGCCCGTACGTGTACTTAATGAATCGCTACAGAATATATACTTAGTATGATTTTGAAGAATAAATTGATGAAATGATATGATAAAGACTAGCACATTTTTTTCGACGCGGGGAAACGCATTTACGCGCCTTCATAGGCCCTGGGTGGGGTCCAGTGGTGTGTGGGACTCGCGGCACATTATATAGTCCGAATACCGCCCACAAAAACCACCGCGAGTAACACCATTGCCGCCTTTGGTGAGGTGCCCCGGAAAAGCAAATCAGGGCACTTCGACGGCAAGTCAGCCCCCGAAGGCACCGACGCCACCTCCACAGATGGGGTTGTCCCACACCACATGACAACCCCACCGAATTTGGGACAGTGCAAAATGGGGTGAGGTTCCCATCCTCGCCCCTTACCCCGTGCGCAAAAGCGCCACCACTTTTTCTCTTTTGTCTCCTTATAAGAGGGGTACAAAGAGCGGCACCTCCTCCTGCTCTTTAGTCCCCTCTTCTTATAGGAGGGGCCACCTCCTCGGTTCAATTGTCTTCGCCCAAGGTGTCTCGGATCACCCCAGGCTACTGAGCCCCACCGCCACGACAAGGCTTGAACCATGGTGAGGATGAAGACTAGCACCTATGTCAGCCTTCATAATCTAGATATAGATAGATAATGTAACCGAAGGTATACGTAACTGATGGATGAAAAAAAGAAATCGTAATTCGAGATTATATCTTTGTAAGATGTTCACTGTTTAAGTGGTAAAATGTGTTTTCCCCTGCCTCCAACTCTTGAATTACGTTGGGGATAATGATGAAAAAAAAAT
>JAFELO010000877.1:457245-497308 GCA_017140195.1 Eumaeus atala
CCCCGGGCGTGCCGGCCCAATTCCGTTACACAGGAGGAGGTAGTGTCATGCATGGTGCATGGCACTACCTCCTCCAATCCAACATGGCACTACCTCTTCCTAAAATTACGTACGTGCCTAGTACCTGACAAGAGGTTGAAAATATTTTTTTGTAGAAACGTGATTTCTTTGTAAAAAAATATTTGTCTCGACGTATTTAATGAACTATGCCATTAGAAAACGAAGACAAAAAAACAGATGGGAGCCTCGAAACAACTACCGACGCTGATATATATCAGCACACAGAAGTCATGGCCTTGCGTCGCCCTACTTCACTCCAGCCCCAACTCGAGCAGTATCGCCACTTACATACCGTCACTTGCGCGCCGGTGTTGTGTAAGCGAGAGGCCCCTCCCCGGTCGTGCCGCTCTAACGTTGTTGCTGCGATGCAATTACACTACCCGAGGACTTGTAGATTCACATCCCGTACAGTTTCATTACTAGAGGTATTTGACCAAATTGTGAACTTCACCCACATGTATATTTGTATCACGTCGATATGTCCTCAGGTCCGTGAGTTCCTACTCATCATGGCGGTGTGTAACACGGTCGTCGTCAGCCAGCCCCACGTCGACGAGATGCAGCTCAGCAACTCCAGCACCGCCGAGAACTTCCGAGGACAGAAGGGAAGAGCGAACGGCGCGCTACGATCGAACGACAAGTGAGTGTTATACAAGCGAGCTGAACTCGGCCCGGCGTCGATGACGTCAGCGGGCGAGCGCGCCCTTGCCGCAACAGGTGAACAACGAAGCAGGAGCCTATCATTGTTGTAAATGTTCACTTCGTACCGGAACGGAAGAAAGGACCCGGGAAATTGTAAGGAGGAGGAGCTAATCTGGTTCAGTTTAATGTCGATAAAGCCGAGGTGAGATCGTTTTGCGCAAAAGAACTAAATTTCAAGTAAGTCCTGCGGTCCAGAATGAATCCATGCCTCGGTTTGATACCAGCCCGGAGCCCTAGGCTAAGTCAAACGTGCTCTCAGGTTAACTGGAGTACAGGCTAGAGCATGACTGGTGAGCAGCTTATCGCTGGTCGTGCCGCTATGTGTAACAACACAGCTAGAGGCGAACTATTTTGTGCGTATTGGTGGAATATCAACTGCACCAGTACGCACGAAACAGTTCGAGCACAAGTTACTTGTTACTTTGTGTTTAAGATTTTTATTACATAAATACATATACACATATAAATATCCACGACCGGAGCCGGATTCGCACCCGCACCTCTGGCGCAACATGCACGGCTTACCCGAGCTGCGTCACTACTGCGTCAGCCTGTCATCTTAATCTAAGACATTATTGTCTGTCCTTTTGTCACCTCCTCCTGTTCTACCCCCTTCTGACTGTACTTCACGGTAAGTACTCACTGCTCCTAGCTGTAGAGCCCACGCAGGCTGCAGACCTTTTATCGGCTGGTGGTTTGGTCGGGCATTTAATCTTTTTTGGATTCGCCACAACCGGGGAAGTACCTCTCGCTCACATGAAATTATCTTGAAAGTGAAGGCTCTCGCGTTTTATACTGTTTGTGAGTACCCGGTGGCTGATTAAGGTGGATGGGCTGAGGGAGGGCAATGCATAACCAGTTGCGTAACCAGTGACTGCACAGATATTAATGATTATCGGTAGAACCACAATATGGTACAAAATCGGAGAATCGAATGACAGGAGAAGAGAGACAAGATCTATTTGCATCAGCCTGCGGGGCTCATATTGGACGTGCTCGTCTCCACAGGTACGCGCGCCTGACGGAGTCGCGCTCCACCACGCCGTCGCCGCCGCCCTCTAGTACGTCACCGCTGCGCCTGCGCCTACCGCGGCTGCCCTTCGCCAATCGCGACGAGAGCGTCAGCGAGCCGAGCACTTCGGCAGACTCACTGGTAATTATAAAGTTGAACCCTCTGTCGACACCTCGCATTTTTTGTTCTATCTCACGCATGTCGCATTATTTAGACAGCTGAGGGGAGTGACGGTGTGCGCTCATCGTTGGCCTCAGCGGGCTTAATAGTACGTATATTTTATATAAGACCATGTAAAGAGAGGCAGTGTTTGTAGACGTACTCATGATATAAGACCATGTAAAGAGAAGCAGTGTTTGTAGACGTACTCATGATATAAGACCATGTAAAGAGAAGCAGTGTTTGTAGACGTCCTCATGATATAAGACCATGTAACATAATTGCAGAATTACTTTAAATGATACGAAAGTCGCATAAATATGTCATGCCCGCGTTGTTTTATATCATAGCACATAAAGTGTGGCGGCTGCCGACGGGAGATAACTTACGCCTTCTCAGTACGTGCAGGCGCGTACTTGGTGCTGCTCAGTGCCCAGCTATGGAGGCAATGTAGCCCTGGCCTAGCATATGTCACAACATGTCGCACTACATCCGGCGGTATTGCAGTTGGCGCGCTACGAGGCAGAGAGCCCGGACGAGCTGGCGCTGGCCGAGGCGGCGATGGCGTACGGCTACGAGCTGCGCGCTCGCTCGCCCGAGGAGGTGTCCCTGGGCGTGCGCGGCGAGCTGACGCGACTGCGCGTGCTGCGCGTGCAGCAGTTCGACTCGTACCGCAAGTGCATGTCCGTGGCGCTGCGCACCGCCGCCGGTCAGGTGAGACAGCGTGGGGTGTCGTCGCGACCTCCACCTGGGTACGAATTTTACATCCACTGACAGTACATCTAATATTTCCAGGTCATCCTATACGTGAAAGGTGCTGACAGCACAGTTTTCGGTGCGCTGACACCGATGCGCTCAGGCACGGCCGAGATGGCCGCCTACGAGAGGACCCGCGCGCTACTGTCGGAGTACTCGCGCGCGGGCCTGCGCACGCTGGTCATGGCGAAGCGCACCATGTCGCCCGCGCTCTGGGAGGAGTGGCTGGCGGGGCACGCGCGCGCCGCAGAACTGGGGGAAGGTGAGTCACGCTGGCTACGTGTTTGTCAACAACACAACATTAGAGTCATTCATTCATTTCCGAATGGCAATACGTAATTTAAAGACTGACCGGCCCCGGGCTGTGCGGAGAGTTCAAACACTTAACTCATTACAATATGCTCATACTATCTCTTGGAATACCTGCGGCTCCCGTCTGACCCAGAGCTGAGGTGAACCGGCGAAACAAACTCAGCGGATCGTCTACGTTGAGTATATGGCAAGAAATATCATACATTAGATGTATATTGATTGCCCTGGAACAGTCTGGAACTATAATCTTCTAGACGTTATCTTACACAGTCATAACCTTTACAACTTTCTCTTTTAAGTTTATTAGTTGAAAGGCTTTAAACATTTTTTGGGATTCTATTGTGAAAATGTATGCATTGCCCTTGAAATTGAATAATTGCAGTGCTAAGTCCACTTACTCAAGTACATCAAGCTTGTGACTAAATTACTACTATTTCTTACTTTAATTGTACTTTTTAGCAGACCCAGTTATTTCTACGAATATATATTACATTTTCCAGACCATGTTAAGAATCAACGATCCCGATTCCCTCAAATGTGTCTCTCAGTTATCTTTTTTTAGTGTAGGCGGACAAATGAAAAGTTCCCCTTCCAATGAGCCCCCGGCTACATACAAATCGCACGAAAAGCGATCGTTACTTTACTATCTAATAGTAGGTTATTAACACTACACCTGTGAACTATATGAGGGCAACAGTCAGTTTACTTCGTCCCAACTGGTCTGGCGTCTGGTTATGTAGAGCTAAGAGAACGCGTCTCTTCGTACGTTCAGCAAGCACCACTAGGTCATATTTATCATCGCGTACCTATCGATGTGACAACTCGTCAGTGTCAAACATTTATGGACGTAATAGAAAAGGCCCCCCGTAATCTATTCTTTGTGTATGAAATTTAAAGGCCGAGAGCCAAACCTTGCAACCACAAATGCAGCAGCGCTGCTGAGTTGTTGCGTCCGCGATACAGCATATATGAACAGCATATATTATCTCTATCCACACCTGAACGCCGACCACAGGCAGAGAGAAGCGACTGCGCGAGTCGCTAGCGCGGCTGGAGAGCGCGCTGACGCTGGTGGGCGCGTCGGGCGTGGAGGACCGGCTGCAAGAGGCGGTTCCGCGGGTGGTGCGCGCGCTGCTGGACGCGGGGCTGGTGCTGTGGCTGCTCACGGGTGACAAGCCGGAGACGGCGGTCAACATCGCCTACTCCGCCGCGCTCTTCGACCAGCACGACAAGCTGCTGTACCTCATGTCGAGGGACAAGGTCTGTTGTTAAACTGGCTCTTGTGATACATACGCCAGAAGTGTCTTCACCTCGATTAAATCAGAGGCCAGGGAGGCGGTTTACACATCATTCACCTCAAAAGTCGATATGTGTTTATAATGTACAGTGAAAGAAATAAAAACATTTATTTAATGAAGTGAAGCGTCACACATACTCATACTACTCGTGTAATAAAAGTGTCAACTGTTGGACACAATACGTGGCATTTCACGCTTAATTTACATACACAGTCAAAATATATTCTTAGACGAATAGAGTTTATTTTATAATTGCGATCGAATTTGATCTCGGGGCCATCACTACATAACATTAAAAAAACGTGACAAATACATCACCAGCGTTCGATTTAGGATTAAAGTTTCACACCAGTGGCTCAATAACACTTTCTTAGATTTTTTTTCTTAGATGTAAATGCTGGTTTTCACCTGAAAACCAGCATTTATGGATCTCCTAACTATTTTATCCTATTACAATAAAACTATTTTTACGGATTTTATCGCGGTTTTAATGTAGAGGATTGCCTTTATAACGTAAAAATAATATTAGGAAGGAAGATTCGGAGGCCATAAGGCAGGATATATCGTCAGTTTTATGACGAAGCTCCGTGCCGAAACTGAATATTCCTTTCGAACAATACAAAGCGTTGCAAAACTTAAGCAAAATTAAAAAAAAAACCGCGATAAAATCCCTAAAAGTAGTTTTATTGTAATGTCTAACATTTGCGTAAACTTAAGACATCAATGTTTTATCCTAGTCGCTCGTTAGTACTCTTGTGCGAGAGTGAGAACTTGTCGTTTTCGCTCATTGTTCGTTATTTTCTTTAAACAAAACTAAAGTTAATTATCTCATATCATCAGGAGCATGCGGAGTCTACCATCAAGCGATACCTGGAGGGCGGAGTGGTGGGTGGAGCCGGGAGCGCGGCACTAGTAGTGGACGGGCGGACGCTCACGTATATCCTGGACCGGCGCTCGGGGCTGGTGGCGCCCTTCCTCTCACTGGCCCGACGCTGCTCTGCCGTGCTGTGTTGCCGCGCCACTCCGCTGCAGAAGGCCTACATCGTCAAGGTACACGCGTGCGGTGTTAATATGTGTGTAACAAGAGCGCAAAGATCACTAATCACTTGGACAAATAATTAATCATGTACAAAAATAGTCTTGCGAGGTCTGTAGAAACAGAGAAAGAAAAGGCAACAAAATGACACAATCATTTTGTGCGGCCGGGCAATTAGAATACACATTTTGTAAAAATATACACGCAGCTGAGCCACATTCGTGCACTCCTCTGAAATACGAACCGATTTTCAGTTCCCTTCGCCGGAGAGCGATTAGTCTCCGCGCGACGCACACGCCGGTGCTAGCACGGCACACAGATATGGCAGCACTGAGGAGATATCGGGAGAGGCTTGTCGATGAACGTGGACAGCATGTAGATGGTGTATAACATACATTGCTTGCAGGCGGTGAAGGAGGAGCTGGGCGTCACGACGATGGCCATCGGCGACGGCGCCAACGACGTCTCTATGATACAGACCGCAGACGTCGGCGTCGGTGAGTACGCGCATACACAATAGACACACATGCATACGTACACGCACGCACCAGTGCACACATACACACAGGGGAAGTCACTGGCATCATCTCACCCTCTGACACACATTTTAACATAAATACAAAGTTAAAGTAAAAAAAAATATTCTTCAAACGAGCCTATAGTCTCTCGATCTGTTAATGAAGGTGGAGACCACGACTACTGATACTGATGATGACTGAGCTGACGGCTCCTGACTGTGAATATGTACGTTGTGTGCTACGATGTAGGCGAAACTCCCTCGCTGTTCTTCTTTCACCCTTCTCTCAGTGTACGTCCCACTAGCACGAGCGCTCGTCCACAGGTCTATCGGGGCAGGAGGGGCGGCAGGCGGTCATGGCGTCGGACTTCGCCCTGTCGCGCTTTAAGTTCGTGGAGCGCCTGCTGCTGGTGCACGGCCACTGGTGCTACGACCGGCTGGCACGCATGATACTGTACTTCTTCCTGAAGAACGCCGTGAGTAAACATCCGCACAACCGGAGACGAGGAAAGACGCGCGCAAGTGTGGTTAATGCGCCCGCATTGTGTGAGCGAGAGACACTTCTCCGGTCGTACCGGCCGCATCCGGCTGCGATGGAGCTACACTTTAACACAACGTGGCTCATTAGTGATACAGTGAGCGACATGCGCCGAGTGTGCGAACTGCAGATCGTGCACGACCAGCGACGAGTCGGCCACGACGCTGCACGGCACACGCTCATACGTACATGATGACAATGCCAAAAACTCTACATGCGACAGCATCTGGTGAAACTTTACAAAACTTCAAGTTTAAAAGCACTGCGATACACCAATTAGTGATTTTATAATAATTAATAATAAACAGATCTTTGTGACACACTAAAAGAAAATATTTAAAAATTATACAATGCTCGCCGCATTAGGTAAAACTCCTTAACAATACCTCGAACCTCGGAACAACATGAAATATGTTTATCTTGTGTTCGTGTACCACGCGCCCACCCGCACGCATGCTCAACGTTTATGTACACATGCAGACGTTCGTGTTCATCGTGTTCTGGTACCAACTGTTCTGCGGCTTCTCCTCCTCCGTGATGATCGACCAGCTGCACCTCATGGCCTACAACCTCGTGTTCACCGCCTTCCCGCCGCTAGTCATCGGTGCGTACGACACTACGTGCAGCTTGTAACGTATTGGATACCGGAGCAGCATAGCAGTTGTAGTGGTCCGCTTCCGCGTGCGCGCGTGAGCTGCGAGCTCGCTGCGAGTGCGCTCGATGCTGTGTCACTTTCGGCACGTGCTACGCGGAGCGGGGTAGCTTTTATGTTAAAATTTATTTAGCGTTGTTAATCTTTTTATAGGATAAGTATTGTGTTCCTGTCAACAACATGATATGTAGCACATGCAGGTGACGCCATGTTCACTCGGCGCTGCGTCGGTGCTACTGCAGGCTAGCTTGTCGAACCCTAAGGAGGAAGCTCTAAGAGGGCGTATCTGTTCCGGTGCCAATGTGGCGTGGCGCTGTTGTCGGCCTACTAGGTGGGCGGTACTGACATTGATAATTTACTACTGAAGCTACTTGCAAGTGGGCGTATTGGGAACGGAGACGATATTGCGAGCGGAGGACTAAGTAGTGGTGTGGTTCGCAGGCGCGTACGACCGCGTGGCGCCGTCGTCGCTGCTGCTGGAGCGTGCGGGGCTGTACGGCGCGGCGCGGCGCGGGCTCGCGTACCGCGCGCACTCGTACTGGGCGGTGCTGGCTGAGTCTCTCTACATCAGGTACGTGCGCCTGCTCACATTAGTGACAAGCGGAGCCAATGCTATATTGCCTCCTCTCTCTAGCTCGCATGATATTGGTGTGAAGTGGCAACTATGCCGCCGCGCTTCGTCCGGTTTGTGCAGTTCCTGTGGTCCACTGCAGAGAAGGGAGCAAACGTATCCACATAACTTCTGTGGGGATTTTAAGGGCTTCGGAAGTCACATAAGGTCTAATTGCTCGTTTGGCTTTTTTTTTATAAAAAATCCTATACCCATTGTTATAATCCTACTTTAATTTACTTCAAAAGGAAGTTACCTAATTTGAGCTAAACTATGAAATATTGATGGAATAGGGACACTGTTGGATGATATAGTTAGACCTCTTGGCACGTGCGCTCAATACATACACAAACGATGTGTATGTATGTTTGTTCGCAAATTTCTCGTAAACTACAAGCGGTATTCAAATTAAAGGATAGGAAAAATACAATTTTGTAGTTTATAGGATTTAAATTGTCAACCGAAAACGATAAACAAATCGGGTCGATGCCAGCCAGGCGCATGTAATGTGTCTAAAGCAACGACCGTTTTTGGAATACAAGGGGAGTGGGGGTGAGAAACTAGTAGTCGGAGCGTCTTGATAACTGTTAGTTTTGTTTGTTACACTGTTTGAAACTGTCTAAAATTTTGAAAAATATTTGCTATCAGCGTGGTGGTGTTCGGGACCGCCGCCGCCGCCTACTGGGACTCCGCCGTGGGCATCTGGCACTTCGGGCTCGTCAACATGACCTGCTGCCTCGTCGTCATGCTGGCCTACGTCGCGATCAAGACGCGCAGTTGGGTGAGTACCGACGATGAGTCTAGGGCCGCCCCTGACGATAACATAGACATAACATATACAACCACCTCTACAGATAAGAGTAGCGCCTCTAACGAGAGGAGTACAGCCTCCGACGATAGGATGTCGTCCTCTAACGATAGGAGTACCGCCTCTGACGATAGAAGTACCGCCGCTTACGATAGCAGTACCGCCTCTGGCAATAGGAGTACAGCCTCTGACGATAGGATGACGTCCTCTAACGATAGAAGTACCGCCTCTGACGATAGGAGTACCGCCTCTGACGATAGGAGTACCGCCACTGACGATAGTAGTATCGCCACTGACGATAGGATTATTGCCTCTGACGAAAGGAGTACCGCCTCTGAAGATAAGAGTATCGCTACTGACGAGAGGAGTACTGTCTCTGAAGATAGGAGTATCGCCTCTGACGAGAGGAGTCCCACTCCTACGGTACGATAAACGCCGACGGACGAGATATTACGACGATTAAAGTACCTTCTGTCCGATAAGCCGTCCGACCGACGGGCGCCCGGCGCGGTGCGGCGGTGCGGCTTGTGACGCGCTAGCGGACGCGGTCTATTTCTTACGTTTACATTAAAATTGTATTATAACATTTCCATGCAGCTTTACTATAAGAAACTCGTAAGTGATGTATTTGTGTGCGTCGGGCGTGTGTGCGTGTGTGTAGCAGCACCACACGTGCGACTACTGCGAAGTTACTGTAATGTACATTGTGTGTGTCGTGTTGTACGTGCTCTAGTGGACGCATTTGTGTGCGCTAAAGCGGCCGTAACTGTTAGCGGCCGGTTAGGAGAACATGTAAGAGATAGAGCTCTGACACGGCTCGCTCACGTGATGCCGCCGCGGTGACCGACGTGTCGCGTGTCGTGCGACTTCTGTGCTCCTGTGGAGACGGAAATGTGCAGCAGGGCACATCTCCATACCAATCGTGTGGATGTCTATGGGCGTCGGTTTTCGTCAAAATAAAAGACTAGCAAAAGTTACTTGTAACATTTTGAAGTATTTTAAGTCGGCGGCCTCGACTGTGTTGTCGTCGCAGGACATTTTGTCTGTAGGTCTTGTGCCACAGCATCTTGGCCGCGCGGGGCACCTGCGGGCTAACAGCAGGCCAGTCAACTTGCCTTTAGTTTACTTGACTTGTCCAACGATAAAACCAAATCTACAACTCAGCTGAAATAACAGCTATTTAAATTGGCAAAAACTGAACGATATTGACGCGAAGTCGCTAAGAATTATTTTATTTGTCGTTGAGGCGGTATTTTTTTCAGTCGAACATTGCTTCACACCTTATCCATCACAGGATAACTGATTGGTACAGGACTAAGGTTTGGCCCACGAGGTCGGGTAATAGACTTAGACTTTGGTTTTATCGTTGAGCTTAGAATAGACTAGAGGACTAGCCTCCTGGCGTCAGCTGTGGGCTTTTGACACAACACACACGCGTTTTTTTATTATCCCGCACTAAATGTATAAGTGTTGGTGTGATCCTACAAATGTGACTCGTGTTATGTACTCGTTTAGTAAGCTTTGGTTTGTTAATATCCTTCTTTGAATTATACCTTTCACTAGAAATACTGATGTGCTGAAAAAAAGTGCTAAACTCCGCTGCAAACATACAATTTTAGCGAATTATGAGACTAACTGCATTGTCTCTTGGAGCACACTTAATGTATCGAATAGAACGAAGCTTCATTAACACTGATGTGACTAACAAAACAAAATATGTCATAAGTGAAAAATTCCTGTAGCTAGGACTTAAGTGAAATTTTAACGAGACTCACTAAGGTTAAAATTTAGTAGCATTTAAAATGTTAACTCATATAGAACTAACCTGGAAATTAAATAAATCTTGTGTGTAAATATAACATTTGACTAGAACTGAAGGGTCTGAGTACATGCCTACACGGGGAGCACATTGGGAACCCATCCACGACGTCTAGTGGCACCGCTGTTGAACTGGAGTCAACAGTTGCGTCAATAGAGGTCTCAGACTAGAACTCGTATCATACTTTTCGGTGGTGTTTTCTGTTTCTTACTGTTAATAGTGTTGGCGCTGGTTTATGTCTTTAAATAAGCTTAAACAGAAATCAAGTGAAATATCAAACAAATTAAACAGGATTGAACCTTAGTGAAATTTAAATTTAACTTGAGAAAAAATGGAAGAACATGTGGCGTTCCACTGAAGTCGTCTTCAAGTTTAGTGTTAAACTTGAATACGACTCAAAGGGAAGTCGTGATGTCCCGCCATTGCACCGGTGGTGAGTAACGGGCGCGTTGTGCTCGCAGACGGTGATCCATCTGCTGGCGCTGTCGGGGTCGCTGGGCTCGTTCTTCGTGCTGACGTTCATCTGGCAGACGGCGTGCAAGAGTTGCCTCAACATCATCTCCACGTTCCGCGTCATCCACCACGTGTTCGTGGACCCGGTGTACTGGCTCGTGGTCATCCTCTCCACGGTTGCTGCGCTGGCTCCACGGTATACCCACCTCATTTTTTACGTCGTACAACAACATTTTTAAACAAAACTTCATTACGCACTTTTAACTTGGGGACAGTGAGTGTGTAAACGAGAGCGTTACAAAAACTCTGCCAACGGAATTTGAGAACGAGATGTAAGTTAGTGAAAATAGGAAGAGACAAAGTCACGTTTCGTATATTAATGTAGGGTCAAAGAGATGTGCGAGCACACATCTTCTTTCTCTTTTCCTCTCATTGTCTTTACCTTTAGAATAACAAAAGAAATATTACCTTGGTAGTGGGGTATAGTTTAGACCCCCCAAAGCACTCAAGTATTTTTTGGTGTATCTGGCAGTGAGGTAATGCGTCCATCGCTCGCCTCAGCTGCCCTTACAGCTGTACTCACGTCTACTGTCCTTACAGCTGTCCTTATATCCACTGTTATATATAAGTCACGTACATTTAAGTAATATATGAAGCATCTGCACTCCACGTCACGTGGTAGAATTTTTTCCGGGGAACATCCAGACTCGGCTGTGGTCGAGCTCTTCTCCTTACCCCTTGCAATCCATTTAGATGTAGTACAGTACGGCACGGGAGCGTCGCTGTGACGTCATCAACACCAGGTGCGTCCGTATTGCGATCCCGTGCATCTATACATGTTATATTAAAATAAAAATACGAAGTTTGATACTCAATCCCACAGGAACTACATGAATTTACCCACAAGAAATACGGTCTGAAATATGGTTTTTATACCGAAATACTTAGTTCCTCTGGGTTATAATTTCACTTCGCGCGAACAAAGTCGCGGGTGAAAAAACCGATATAAGGTGTTTGTGTGTGCAGACTGGCGCTGGAAGCGGTCCGCAACTCCGTGCGGCCGGGCGCGCTGGGGCGGGCGGTGCTGGCGCGCCGGCGCCGCCGCCCGCCGTACGCCGCTCACTACCACACCACCACCGCCTCCGCGCACGTCTACAGGTAACGCTTTACAGAATAACTCTAGGTCACTACCGGCGCCCACAAACATCCACATAACCTCCTCCTTTGTTTTAACGTTTGAGGGATATTTTTGGCAGAAATATTCTTAAAGCGGCTGAAAGGATGATGATGTTATATATGATATACCTGTCATTAAAAATTATTAAATAATATCAATCTTTTATACTCGTAAAGTGAAAGTCTTTTCCCGTTACAGTAATCGTTTGCGAGATTTACTTTAACAAAACACAAACTTGCCCTCTTCACATTAAATTATTCGGAAACTTTCAACCAAAATGGACGGAACCTCTTTAAGTGCTAATGGATGACGCATTTCTCCTTAGATCCGTCAAGCTCGGGCTGAGAGTGACATGATTTTAGGGACAGAAAAGTCTTGTAAATGATAAAATCCCTAAAGAAAAAATATCCGTGCCCTTTTTTTGAATTTATATATATATAAAGGGCACCATATCAGACTAGTCTTGAATGCCGCCAACGTCTTCGTTGTCTATGGGCGGCGGTAGTCACCTGCTCGTTTGTCCGTCATCGCATAGCAAAAAGTGGAAAGTGACTAGTGCATCTGTTGCAGGCCCACCGACGAGGACGGCCTGCAGAAGACCAACTCGGACGTGGCGGCCATCACGTGACGTCACGCGTGCCTGTGACGTCACGCGCGCGCCCGTCTCACCCTTGGCTGTGATCTGTCGTTTATATTTGTGCTTTATAGGGACCAATGTGGCCTTGATGTCGAGATCTGCCAATATTACTATTTATGTGCAGTCGGCTTATGTAAGTTAGATTAGCCAACTAACAGGACAGCGTTGAATCTACGACATACACTAGTGCTGCCCGCCGGCTCTCGACGGGAGCCTAGTCAAATGCCGTGGCTCTCTCGGTCTCTTGGCTACACTATATTTGGTGGTCGGTGTGATGGGCCACTAAATAACTCTACACGCAAGCAGTTCTCCAATATATGGGCTTAGCGCTTGACAAACTAAAATGATCTTCATTTTTGTGTTAACAAGTTAAAAATGTAGGCGAAATGATTTGACTAAATGTGGGTAGTGTTACACGTGGACTGACTGACACTTCAATGTTACAAGAAACAGTTATTACATGATACATCGTATAAAGACTACTTACTGCCGGACTAGTAGTCCACTCATCCTACGCCACCGCCACCGGGCTGTGGACGCAACAGACAGAACTGAACAATAAATCACTGCACGGTACTTAACATACTAAGCCCTTAGTGTACGTCATTAGGTAATGTGTAAATCTGAACTGAATGTGCTGCGGCGACGGTTTGTGGAGCCGCCGCCGGCTCGTGCGTGGTGCGATGTGTTTTTGTATGAAATAGATTTCAGGCTTCCTTCGTAGCTTATAAAACGTACTTGCCTTGTCCGAGACTGCACGCGCGCCCGCTCGGGGCTCCGACCAAATTTTCTAACTTTTGGAATATTTATTGATATTGTCATTAAATGCTTAGGTAAGACCCACGCGGGTGGTTACCAAAAGTTAGTTGATGTTATTCGTAAGAAATACACTGCCGCCTGGCGTGCGGAACACTTTATAGACATCTGTCAAACTCAGTTTTGGTGGATAGCGCTCATGAAAAATCCGTAATTAAACTTTATTCTAATATACAAGATCTACTAAAACCGTCTAGACTAGGACATTTTCACGGTGGATATGAACTTTAGCTACTGTTGCGATCACCCAGTTTCGCGTAATATGTAGTTTCCTGCAAAATGGGCCGTGCAATGAATCTTTTACGTCACATCTCGAGCACGTAGCACCGAGCGTGCAGAGCGCGTTTGTGCGACGCGACGCGGCGACGTCTGCTCTTGTGTCGCGCAAGTGCGTTCTAACGCTTTTAACTAATTTAAGTGTGTACGTGTTTCGGATACATTTTGATGTTTTAATCATAAGATTAGTAATATAATAGATAACACACACGTGTTGGCGGAGCAATCCCTGAGTAGACATTTGTTTAATGTCCTTTGTGGAGCTCGATGCATGAGCGTTGTGTACATGATTTCATGTAATAAATTGACCGACGTACCCGACCCGTCGAACGATGGAGTTGACAATAACGTCACAACTGCGGCATGTCATAACGTCACAACTGCGGCATGTCATAACGGTCTATTTGTTTTATTCATTCAAATGCTAGGCGAGTGACAACATGCGGCTGTTTGCGCAAGTGTACATCTCATTACATACTGTGAGCAGTAACGCTGAAGGCTCGTGACGCGGAGACGCCACGGGTTTCTGCACTGCGGACGTCACGAGGTCGTGGCGCCGCCGGACGCTGGCAGTACTCGTACATATAACATCCCTCCCTCCCTACTATAGTAATTATAACAGAAGATCTCTCTAACAGTGTATTTCTTGCGGCTGGTGATTCCTATAGATTGAATATTTTGTAATACAGCCCTTGTATACAGACAGATATATTTCTATAGTTGTTATATATGTACAGTAGCATATTTTTGTAAAGCTAAAAATCTATATTTGTGTAAATAACGCGTACCGACTAAGACTGTTGTTCATTTTAGAGTTTTAATTCGTTGTGTTGATTAGGATAGTGTAGGCGTGTCCGCGCATACTGGAGGCGACTGCTGCGCTGCGCGGGCACAATGTACGCGCGGCTCCCTCCCTGTGCGCCATCCAGGTGGCACAGCGTTTGGGAGCGGGCTGTGTACTCGTCGAGGACACGTTCTCGCGTGGATGTGTGCGGTCAAGCTTCCGACAGATGTATTTTCCAGTCATAATACTGTTGCTAATTTGTATGACGTGAGTCATGTTGCTTGCCATTCGGAAGATATTAACAAAATCCTGTAATGTACTAAACTCTTTATTGCTAGGTTTTACTGCATTTCATATCGTTTAGTGTCGCCGTTTATGTTAAATTGTAGTTTAATGACGTCGTATCTCTGCATTTATACCGAGATTGTTCAAAACTTACATTCATTCAAAGCATCAGAAATTAATCTATACATAGTAGCGTGCAGAGAAGCGACCGATGATGTTGATATGATGTTGACGTGCTATCTCATGGAGTCCGTTTGAGTGATGTGCGAGGTCGGCACACCTCGTGCGCACGCACATGGCTGTAGTGTGCGTACTACGTGCGCTTGTGAATACAACAGCGGAACGCACTTCGTGAGACTTATCTGTACTCATTCTGTAAGACGCAGTTCCGTTGCTAATAAAAAAATTGGGACATTTTTTGACATTCGGCAAAGAGCAGAAAATATGTGTTTTGGAACTTGTGATAAAATTATTTTGTAAGATACGTTTGTAATTTTAGATAATCAACGTTCCATCTACTAACATTATCTACTAGGAAAAAACTTATCGTGATGAGAAACACAAAAGAACACACCCAGCTGTGGAATAAGCTTTACGAGTGATTTTAGAATAAATTGTCAATTTGTTCTAATGACTCGTCTACACTAAAACACCGACTGAACATTTTAATTAATAATAATATCACATAAAAACTGTAGGACCCATTATTGCATCTACTTGAATTTAACATTATCGAAACAGTGATGACTAGAAAATACAGCCCCACGTGTTGTTTTTAAATGTTAATAACAAAATATTTAATTTCTTTACAAAACTTGTTTCATTTATTACCCTCCGCCTGATGACGCAAAATCAACTGCGGTCTCTCTGCTCGAGACGAGCGAGCGTACAGCCTCGCAGACCAGCGGCGTAGCTGTGGCGCTCGGAACTAGACATCTTGAGCGATGCCAATAGAACCGTGGGGACCGCTCTTACCCCTCATCTAAAAGTACGGAAGTAATGAGCAGGCGCGCTGGGTACACCTCATATAAGAGGGGACGCAAGAGCCAGAATGCAAGGGGCGGGGATGGGAATCTCTTCCCATTACATTGTCCTAAATTTGGTAGGCTTGTCCTACGATGCGGTGCAAACCTTCCGTGGAGAGACGTCCCTTAGGAGATTGACTGGCGGTCGATGTGCACTGGTGATTTATTGCTCCCCGGCACCTCACAAGACTGCACTCGCGGTAGTTTTTGTGGATATTCGGCACCATCATGTGCCGTCGATAATTTTTGCAGGTGCGATATTTAATTTCTCTAAAGACAACGACCAATAGAAATAGTATAACAAAGTTTATTCTTGCACGTCTTTCTATCTTTAAGTATACAACTGAGATCCATTATAAATATGATTTATGAAAGAAGTGCCTACGATGTCTGCAGAAAATGTTAGCAGTTGTGTTCCCGGCGGGAAGGCGCTCGTTAAAGCTTCAGTTGATTCAAGTGCAGTGCTGTGGAATGTGTGGACGCCAGAACAATGCGAGGAGCGGCGACGCGGGCGCACACCGCGCTAGTGCCGTAGCGCATGTCTGGCACCAACCATTGTGTCGATGACATCGTGGTACAACCGAGCGTTTTGTCTAAACCTCTGGCATAAACTACTTTATTTTTTTCACACAGTTACATTATCGAAGTTCTTATAATGATCTGTAACATTTTAGAAAATATTATATAACCCGTGTCCATCAGCGATAGCGTAGTATTCCAATGATAAAAAAATATTATATAACCCGTGTCTATCAGCGATAGCGTAGTATTCCAATGATAAAAAAATCCAAATCGGGCCAGTACTTACGGAACTCATTCAATGCAAACAAACGCATTGTTAGATCCGGATTTGGGATCTGGAAAAAATAAAAACGCCTATTGCGACTTTAATGTTTCCCGGATTTCTGATTTCTTCAAGATTGTTCGAATGAATGCTTCCTCATTTTTCGGTGTTTCAAGAGTTTGCTCTGGTTTACTATGTAGTATAGTAGACTATGTTTGGGTTTCAATAAGACAAGTGAGTGTATAATATAACAAAATATATTTACATTTAAGTAACTTAATAAAATCCCGTGTTAATCACAATTCAAACTACAACTAGTAAATAATATTAAAAATATATAATCTTTACCCCTATTGCACCCGTTGAATAGTCGGTGCGACGGAACAACGTAAATGCGCACGTCTGCCGCCAGGCAGCGCGCTTGCACGCTTTTTGATTGTATCTCTGCATAAAATAACTAAACTGTACACGGTAACATCGATTTTCAGCGAAATATTTATAGAGTTGTTGTTTTGGCAGTGGCAACGAGTGGTGCCTGCCATGCCGTACACCTTTACACGCCACGCGTCTCGGACGTCTGTCGCCGTTCGTCGACTACTGATGCCGATGGCAAGAACTGATACGAGGGCCCCCGGCGCTAGTAAATATTTCATTTGTTAGTGCTCAGCTCAGCTCCGCGGGCGCAGCGGCAGCGTGCGACGACACATATGTGGTGCGACGTTATCAGCAGTGGTCGGATGTCAGCAAAAGGTGTTATTCGCTAGCATTAGATGCTCTAGATAGATCTTATACATATAAGAAATCTTATAATGTAAGCGAATAAATGAGAAACTCAAATACAATCGAGAAATCTTAAAAATATCGATGTTTTGTTCTTAGTGAAGATGCTAAAGGCAATATCTTACTTCTAAGGTGCGACGACGAAGAGAGTTAGTTATTCCCAACATCATCTGCAGAGGTTCTCTTGCGGTGATGAATCATTTTATATTATAATGTTCTTATCGTACATTATGAATCTTGTTTTATTTTTAATACAATTATTTTCTCAATATTCAAATTGCCGTTTGCAGGACAACTGTAATTTTTATTAAATTGACCTATTAAATTGACCTATTCAACTTTTTGTTTTTCATCGCGGTTAAGTCATTTAAATACTACGAGAGAGTATGAAGTTAATTTCCAAATACAACTGCAAACCGAAACGACCCTAACGTCACCACCGGCGAGTCGCACGCACCACGGACATCATGTCACTCCATGCAATAGCACGAGGACTGCCTATATATATATTGTGTAATATCATATATGATGAGACGGGTATGACTAGTTCCTTCAGTACGGTCCTAAAGTGCCCTCGGTACAAACAATTTGATATTGTATAGTCTGAATAGTGAACAATCTGTTGTACAAACACACACACACATGCGCCCGGCGGCCGCATCACAGCAGGTTCAATATCGCATTGGCCACGGCCATCGTGTGCTCGTTGACGAGCACGACGTCGAACACGTCCCCGTAGTTCCGCAGGTTGGCGTCCACGTTCCTGCCCAGGAAGCCGATCTTGACGATCACTTCGCAGTGCCCCATGCCCTCCGCCATGCCGGCGTCCCCGATGTTGTCGCCCAGCAGCAGCACGTGGCTGCGCCCCTTGACCAGCTCGTAGTACTCCGTGTCCTTTATGGCCGTCTCATTCTTGTTGTACGTGTGGATGACCTCGCCTTTGATGCCGACGACCGTGTCGTCGTCGTCTATCGCTAGGAAATTGGACACGACCTGGAAAACTCATTCACGTCATTCTCATACAATAATAAAAAATAATAAAACATTTTTCATAACATAAATATGAAAGTTAGTTCGTTTGTTTTTCATGGCGCAAAAACTACTGAACTGATTGGGAAGGAAACTCGCGCAGTTACAGATTACTCCCAATACGATCTACGATTTGCCTAGCTCAAATAATACCACGGTAGCGGTTAGGTATTCCGAGACTATCGCGCGCGAGGGGGACGGCCGTCCCGATCGTATTCTTCTCCGTGAGCAAAACCTACACGTCAGCGCCGAGGCCTCTTTGGCTAACGCGCGCGAGCTGCCCACGACGTCGGAGTCGGGTCGGTCCCTCTGGCTATGATAATAATACTTACTCCACCCATGCTCCTACCCACCTCTCGGTAATATGATGTATATACTATATGATAATAATAGTTAAGTTAGCTGTTACAAACACTTCTATATTGGTACGCATCTCTCCCATCTGCGGGAGAGAGGGGGTCGGGCGCTCTTTCGACCTCAAACCTAGTCTCGTCTGGCGGAGCACTCACAGCAATCCGATGAAGCCGTATTGAGCTGCTCTTCGCTTCCACAGCACAAGTTCACGTGCGTAAATACTTAATTGAGCAAGAGGCAATGCCACGTTACATTGCAACATGGGGCGGACCTGCGACCGCTCGTTCGCACGAAACTGCCGTGCGGTGCAGCCGCAGACGGATGCGGGGCACACGAGTTCAGGCGCGCGCGGGTGTTGGTAGCCCTCGTTAGTCATTGATTTACTACGCCTAATCCTCGTTTGTCCCCTTCACTATGAAAATTTTATCACGTAGAAACAAATAATGGTTTTGTTGGGGCACAGCCAGTATTACATCAAAACAAAGTCCATGCGCTTATCACACTAGGTGTAGCCTGGCCTCGTGCTAAGTCCCATAAATACTTGAGTGCAAGTACAAGACAACGAATACACATTCATATAATTAAATATATGATATAATAACAGACGAGGAGACTCCGCAGCGCATGTACCTTCACGTGGGGCTGGAGGAAGTCGGCAGACCGCAACGCAGCCACCACGCAGTCGCCCAGCCCCGCCGAGAACACCAGCACGGGCACCTCGCGCGCCCGACTCCATAGTATCATGTCCCTCACTCCGATCCTGAAACAAAACAACACTTTGTTCATTTTGTTCGTGTGAGTGCAGTACAGGGTCTGTCGTAAATAATGGAGAAGCTGCAGGTTGACCTGTTACCTGTAAGAACAAAAGATTCTTATGTCAGGGTTGTCAACAGTGTGAAAATGGTACACAATTTCGTGATTTTTTTATTTAGATTTTATTCCTTCACGATTCCAATCGGCTGCCATTTCAACAAAACTTGTTTTCTTTAATATTTTTTGTATCTTACTTCTAAAGACTTGTATTCTTTCACTTAATCACATTTTTAGGCCTCATTAACTTAAAACATTTGGAAATTCACATTTAAATTAATTATTTTTTTAAATTAATTGTTTTAAATTAATTTTTTATTGATTTTAAAAGGTATAATAAAGTATACTTTTAGTGAATAGTAGTAACAAGAGCAAAAGAACTAAGTAACAGCAGATTTTCGATTTTTCATAAAAAATTACATTCTTCAATTTCATTGAATTGAATACTAATCCAAAGTTTAAAAGTGTTATTAGTATTCGAAAGTAGTCTGTGTGACACTCTGCAGTTAAAACACCTTAGCCTACCCTGTATAATTGAAATAACTTTTTTTTCACTTCAATTATCCTCAACAAGGTGTAGTGTGTACCTGTCTAACGTTTGTCGTTTAAATCGGTAATCTTATGTACATAAACAGCAGCTTCTACGGATATTTGTTATTCAATTTTGTCGAAAAAATAAGTTTTCAATTTCTCACCTGAAGCAGTCTATCATCTTTTTACTTAGCTCGTCCAATTCGCTCCTTGGAAACTTCATACCCCTAAAAATAATATTAATAATAGAATATTAGAGGTAGGACGTTACTGCATTGCAGTTTGTAGCCGGGCTGTAGCGTCCGCTCAGCGTGTAACTGTGGGATTCCGTGCGGTGTATGTGAGTCAAGCAACTCGTTGCAGGGAGGCTCGTGTTTATGCGTAAGAGTGTGGGTGTCGCTAGTCATAGTCACGTTCTGACTGCTCGTGTGTGCACTGATATTTTCGGGAAGAGGTTGTGCCATATTGCATTGCATTAGCAATTGGACCGGCACGACCGGGGAGGTACCTCTCGCTGACGCGACGCCGCCCTACATTGATAGCCATGCTGTCGCGCTTCGTCGTTTTTATGAGTGTGATGGCCCATTGGAGGAGAAGAGGAAAGAAGGTAACATATCCGCATGCTGATAACAATATGTATATAAAGTAATGTCACCACTGGTGCCTGCTCTGATACTGCATGTGCATTGTGCTTACAAACTCCTCTTGGTTCCAGACTCGGAAACGCAAATGCACTGTGAACATGCAATACGCCACTGTGTGTAACACGGGGACTTATGAGACTAGTAAGCACACAGTAGTCACGGACAGAGGTGTCACTCACTTCAGAATGTTCCGAGCTGCGATGTACCAGTCCACCATGTGTTTCGTTTTCTCATGGATTGCCATCGTGCAGTCGACCTCAATTGGCTTATATATCTCCGACAATTTGTTGTCTTCATCTTTGTAGTGTTGTGGAATCGAAGGGCACTCTCGGAACATTCCTATAAACCACACTAGACCTTATACTCTCTCCACTCTCCAGCTTTCGGCAACTCTTTGGACATAGCTTGTACCATAAATAGGTTTTTTACAGCGTCTCGATTCTGGATCTGAATATGTAAATAACCTGTAGGTACCTAGACCTAAAACTTGAATTGTAAAAGATCAAACATTTAAGCACAATGTAGGTAATGAGCACAATGTAGGTAATGAAAACTTCACTTTCACGTCAGTGTTATGGACACTCAGTTCGGTGAAGGTAAGTGAAAAGTATCTTCAAAGGAAGAGGTAGTGCCATGCTGCGTAAGACCAAGTAATGTCATGCGTAGTACATCCTCCTGTAGAACGGGATTGTGCCGGCTCGACTGGCGAGGTACCTCTGGCTCACATAATACCGCCGTAAAATGACATCTTCAGTGTCGCGGTTTGTGAGTAGCCAGTGGCCCATTGGGCATAATGATGTGGATGTTCACGGGCGTCGGTAGGCGTAAAAAGGCTCCGATTACTCGTTTGCCCCCTATTCTACAAAAAAAAACTAGAAATATTAGTTTTCATAGAATAAGGGCACTGCATCATCAATAGGAACTCGCAAAGGTCAAAAGCGCTGGGCGTTACCTGTACGGACTAGCGGCCGCCCCGTCTAAGTAACCGTAAAGTAAGAATTTCAAACAATTCATGTTTTAGGCTACTTTTCCTGATTCATTATCAGAATTGAGTGTTTAATCTTAATGATTTTATACAGAGTCTGACAAAACACTGTATACAATGTGTAACTAAAACCATGTTGTTATGAACATGTATACATATTTATACAGGTATCTCAGTTTCAGAAAATCTACTTGGGTAAAATCAAGTATTACACTCGGTCAGGACAATCAGTAATTATACTTGAAACAATAGTTAGGACACAAGAGGAGTATTTAAAATTAAGCTCATTTCTGTACAAATGTCTACTGCACCACAGCTGATTGTCCAGTGATGAGTTCACGACCTGCCAGAGCCTTAAGTTTTCCACTGTGGTGATTAGTCCACTATACCAAGCAAGCGTACAGGACATCATCATCATTATCAGCCCTTATCGGTCCACTGCAGGACATTTAATGTAAAATTATAATAATGTTGTAGTGATTTAACATTTATTTAGTACTTTTAAGTTTAACAGCACTACTTAATGACAAGCATTTTTACAATTAGACATGATTCCGATTCTGGCCTGGGCACCATTCTATTGATATCTTTACTCTCAGAGGGTTATTAAGCATATGTCACCGAAACCTACATGAAGTTATGTTTATACAGATGTATATGTTATGTGTGCTATGTTCGAAAAATAAAATAAAGTAGGCTTTATTGGGAACATGCAGGAAATACAAAAAAGTAAAGTTATTTAGGTTTTGCTTTCTATTTCTTGCATTTTCCCAATAACGCATATGTTGTATGCATGCATATGTAGTCTATGTAGACAAATGTGTAACATTTCCACTTCAATAGTAGGAAATTCTGAAACATCACCAGCTTTGCTTGTCTTAATTGTCTATCCTATTAAAACCTTAGATTGTTGTTGTGACTTTTAATATAAAATCTTGCAAGCGGAATTCAAATTACATTGAAATTTGTAAAGACGCAATAAGAGTACAGATGCAATATTTTAGGTAGTGACCTGCTGCATAGGAGGATGTAGTGCCTTCATGGTCACTACATCCTCCGGGAAATACCTCTCGCTCACTTGACACCGGCGTAAAGTGAGAGCGTCGCTATCGCGTTTCGTGCGTTCTGCGAGTAGCCGGTGGTCGATTGGTTGGGTGACAGGAGGGCAACGCATCTGCATATCAATCACTGAATGCCCATGGGCATTGGTAGTCACCAAAAGGCTCCGATTTCTCGTTTGTCGCCCTTTGTTATAAAAAGCTACCACCCTACTAAGGGTTCTATTTGCTTCGTCATAATCAGTATGTCGTCTCTTATGTCTAAAAATAAAAGGATGTATCATCAGCTAATAGTTTTTTTTTTCATCTTTTATGATGAATGGAAAAATATTTATATAAACTAAGAAAAGGAAGGCTCATGTCTATGTGGGTGTATATAGGTCTTTTTTATAGCTTTCATGTAATGCGAGTATTAAGGATGTACAGGTTGCACATGACACAGTGATATCGTCCAGGTTTAGCTGCGGGAGCACTAGTGGCAGTCACTGTTGCAACAGCAGATTATACAATTCACTATTCTCACACAACTTACAACAAACTACCGAAACCCCACTTATTCTGTTATCGTTATTCCTTTTGGTTATTGATGAGGACACAAGCTAATAGTGCAGAGTGATAGCACATGTACATAGTCCTTTACTTTGATATTTTGCTTATGAGCTAAATAGAGTAAAAAGTAGCTAAGCTGTTGTATAAGGAATACAAAATTTAAATTTAATTATTCCTTATTCATTATTGAGAACAGCAAATAATGAAATTTCATTTCTCGATTTTAGCCCTTTACTCAACATCATAAAGTTCAATCTGCAATCACATTGTGGTAGATTTTAAACTTTATACAATTGGAATATTGTTGATTTTAATATGGTGTGATGTTTCTATAACAGAAATAAAATAATGTTGTCCTAACCATTATTTGTTAAGAATTACGAAAGCAATAACAACATAATTGTTATGCTTTTATTCTAGGTGTTGTTAATGACCAAGTAACTTGGATACCCATAGTGTACTAAAATTATTAATTAGTATTAAACAAGTATAAATTATTACCTATACTTTTCAGTATTTTTGTAATTGATTTATGAAGCACCTAGTTAAAATACCACAACCTGATAATATGGTATAATCTACAACAGCTCATGTTTGGTGGGTACTATTTTGAAATTAAATCTTACTGACAAAAAAGCAATGAAAGTAAATATTGTAAAGAATACTTTGATTATGAATTTAAAGTAGCACCCGATTAAACAGCATAGGTATTGTGACTCATTAAGATATTCCAGAATAGCACAATTACAAGAACAATGTCCACTTCGAGCAATGGGGTAATGGGCCCAAATTTTACAAAACTTGTTAACAAATAACAACAATATCATTCATTATTGACATGTAGCAATTATAGCCATCTCTTAACAGCACTATATTTTAAGTTTATGTTATAACCAATTTAACGAGGAAATCCATTTACCAGTTTTACATTTCCTCTAGCTCTTTGAGATTTATATAGAATGACTAGAAGGTATAAAACATTTATTTAGAAACTTCAGTAATTGTAACAAAGTGGAAAAATTCACAATCCTAATATACACATATGGCATAAACTCATAGTAAGCCCAACCCAGCTGTATCAGGAGGGACACTGGAGAGTATTCAACAACAACATATCAATATATAAGAATGTATCAATCCATATCACAATTTTCTCTATGTTCTTTTCTTTAACATATTGAAATGTGCACTGTTGTTTGAAAAGTAAGCATTACCTTTATGGATATTATCTGTTAACAACAAGTGACTAGAGGACTGCATAAAGCAATTATATTTACCAAAGCTAGTGAGCACCATGTTCCCGTTGTCCATCTCGTGCCTGGTCAAGGTGTGATCAAAATCGGTCACTATCTGTAACTTGCTGTGTCCGTCGGATATAATCTTATTTATCTTTCGTATTAAATCAGTTTTGTCTCTAATGTGCACATTTGACTTGTTCAACTCTGGGATGTCAATAATATCAGTTACTAGTTTCATGGCTAAAATAACAAATGTTTTCATTAAACCAGTATACGATTAATGATGAGATCCGAATACACTAAACGATCCTTACTTCTAAAATTAACTATCTGTTTTCTAGTTAATTTTATAAACCTCACCGTCGTCCTGGTAAAATAAATGATGAACCTATATTTGTTAATACAGAGCTAATAAAGACGTGATACTTTTACAATTAGGTAAGAATGATTGCCTGTTATTACTGGCAATAAGTAAAATTGTTGCGAAATTACGGTCGGGGCTAAGATAATTTCAGTTTTCAAGACCAAACTATATCACTACGGTCTGACCTTCTCCAGACTTCAAGCCAAGACTTTTTATTGGCCTTCAAACTTCAAATTCGATTTTGTAGAAAAATAATGTACGTCACTACAAGATGTCAGTGTGCTGTCACCTGTCCTGTGATTCATATCTGTAGACATATCATAAATGATACACAGCCATAAATCGTTATATTTCTATGCAAAACTTCGAATTAAATTAGAATCGCTTTAATGTTCTATTATATACTTCTATTACATTATACAGCTACTAACAGATATATTGTTTTAGTAAAAAGAAATAAAAGCTTGTCAATTACGGGTTCGACTCGTACACCAATCGTTCCAGTTGTTAAGAAACCAACGGGAAGGGAAAGGAGCACTCGTTTTACTTTACTATAAATGTCAATATTTGGGTTTGTTACTCAATTTCAATATTTGGGTTTTTTACTAAATTACAATATTTGGGTTTGTTACTCAATTTCAATATTTGGGTTTTTTACTCAATTTCAATATTTGGGTTTGTTACTCAATTTCAATATTTGGGTTTGTTACTCAATTTCGCTAAAATTATTGAACGGATTTCAGTAAAATTATGTAATTTTGTAGCTTTAAATTATGTATGGGGTAACATAATTTAACGAAAGATTTATTTTTACATGTGGTTTTCTCTTTAATTTTTATCTGTGTAACCAGTGGCATCGTTACAGATGAAACCCAAGGTAATCTTTGTTCTACCAGGTGACACAAAGAAAATATTATCACTGGTGTAACATTAAACGTATCATCATCATCATCAGCCCGTATCGTCAACATTAAACGTCTATAAAAGATAATACGCTGCTCCTTTGCACTTTTTGAAAGTACAAATTTATTTTTAGCGCGTTGTACGGTTTCAGTTGATGCGCATTTGCAGGCGGGAGGAAGGCATAAAACTGATTTTGTGTTCATATATCTCGGCCATCAGCGCTGACGGTGCGCGTGCCGTTGGCGTGAGACTAAAATCAGCCTTATACGGGTGTCTATGGGCGTCGGTTGAAATGAAAAGGCTCCGACACGTCTTTTGTACCATATGAGAAAAGAAATCCATCGATGGTACCTCTTTTCTGAAGCTTCTTGTTGCTTCCTTTTTTTAATTATGGAAATTGCTATTAAAGCAGACGCAACTCTACGCACGTCTGCCCGATGCCATCGCGTTCCGGCTTTAAACTGCATACCGTGGATTAGGCTAGTGACTCACCTCGAGCTGATCCGCAATATGCCTCGATCCATCGCCTCAGATTGAACAGCCGTAAGTTGAGGCCGTTTGTTTCAAGTGGAGACTGCTCGACCCGAGTTTGGCTCTAGTTGATACGAGGGCTGATTGACAACTGGCCAAAACGACGAACTTAAAAATAAGATAGGCAAACAAAATTACATTATATTCTTAATGTACGTAGATCTGTCTGCACGGATTTGTCGGTCAAGATGATTGCAATCAAATAAACACAAGTCAAATATATATCTTATTACTTAATATCCACCAAAAAACACTTAGTATAGTTTTTTACCATGGAGGTCACCATAGTGTGCACTATGTATAAATAATAAGTTGACGTTCTTTTACCAGAGAGGCAGAGACGCGTACATACAAGTTCGTAGGTACTTGTTGCGACTCGCGCGGGTAGTGCTCGCAACGTAACGGGTGACGCCGTTCAGACGTCAGCCGCGTGGGGTCTTGGGCTCGATCCCCAGTCGAGCAACTGTTATTAAGTGTTTCTCAGATTATTCTGAGCACCATTACATTCTCCGGGATTGGAATGAACCCGAAGTGGCCACAGGCTTGCTAGATATGACATCATGGGCCTCAGTACCTTGGCTAATCGTGGGTGTTCCAGTATATCTACTGGACTTACTAGTTGTGGATGTCCTCTTCATCGATAACAGGCGTGAAGGTACTTTACTGTTAATTAGGATTTTGACTTCCATATGATATTTGTAAGAATCCTATTTTGAATAAAATCTTTTCACTTAATTATACTTTGCTAAACTCTGTGCATCCTACTTCGGTTGCAACTGCGTTAAACTAAATTCATAAAAACCACTGGGACATGGGGATGTCACGATGGACTTTATGAATTTGGTTCACATTTACCATCGTTACCAAAATAGATTCATCCCTATGTTGATGTAACATGTGCCGCACCTCATGGAAGTGGCGACGAGCGCGCGACTCGTCACGATAATAAATTCATCCCTATGTTGATGTAACATGTGCCGCACCTCATGGAAGTAGCGACGAGTGCGCGACTCGTCACGATAATAGATTCATCCCTATGTTGATGTAACATGTGCCGCACCTCATGGAAGTGGCGACGAGCGCGCGACTCGTCACGATAATATTATGCTAAACATGATCTACCTTTTAAAGACTATCTGCACAAACCTTTCAATTGTAACTTCTCTCTTCAGACAAACAGACATCCTCCTAGAAGGACAAGAAATTGTAAGATTTTCTATATTGTGTAAAGAAATTGTTTAAAATTAAACAAGGAAGGCAGATAAAACGAAAAAGAACCTCAATCCTCCCTCGATACCTTTAGGTATATATCATACATCGGTGACGATGCGTTAACTTAAACCAAAAATGTTGCCTTTTACACCTGTGAATAAGCGGCACAAGTTATGCCTTCTTAATTAATTATTTCATCGGTTAAATACGATTTTATTAAGGAATGTAGGTTTAGAAATTACTTCACGTGGAATAACAAGAAACACAAATTTGAATCGGTTTAAAAAATAAATGATTAAAAAAGAAAAAGATTGTCGGGTCCTGATAAAAAGAACTAACCTAATATCGAAACTCAACAGAGCGACCACATTTCGTATTACGTATTCTGGAGAACGTGTCACAATTCTCATATTCTGCCCACGTCCCGCCCCCACCCCTCCGATACCATATTTCGTACTTGTACGCTATGACAGTAGACGCTACACGACGCTAGACGCGTGCCGAGCCTGTTCTATTGGTTGGTGAGTAGTGTTGGGTATGTTAACTTTTATATTTTTCCAAGTACGTTATAAATTTCCACAGCTTTTTTACCCTTTGGGCACGGACCCCTATAAAGAGTACCTAATGTTACAAAATTATTTGGCGGTGTAATTAGCCTACCTACGTGAAAGTATTTTTTGTTTTAACTATTTAGTTTAATTTTAAATACGCAACAGACTATTTGGATATACTCAACAAATGTAGTTTTAATCTAAGTGTACTGTCCTGTCCCCGCTCTCGCCCCGCCGTCATGTAGGTTTGATATGGCTCCTCTATACGTACTAGTACTGACAGCTCACCGAGTTATACTTTATGTGTAGTACTGCAAGTGATTTGTCACTGAACATGAGACAGCCAACGAAATGAAAGCGTAATATGCACCACCAGACGAGTGTTTTTGCTTGTATTTCGCAAGGGTTATACGCCGTACGCCGGCGGTCCGCCCGCGTCTGTACAATGTGCCGCTAGTTACGGCGCATTCCGCTACGTCACCTGATATAGTATCAGGCAAATCAGAACATACACCAAATTAACATTTTTTATAACCTCTTCGGAAAAACGAACAAATATCTAAAAAGAAGTAAAACTATGAATTTCCACATTGAAAGTACCAGCATATAACGGAGCAGGACAGATAAAACAAAATATAACCTCAATCGATACCTTTATATATTATTGTTATGTACAGCTAAATATGTTACAAAAAGTACACATAAATACACTTTAAAGCATGGGACAATCCTTTTAATACAGTTTTGCCAAATAAGCAATTAGGTTGTACCCGGTCCTGCTGAAACAATAGAAGGCTAACTGACTGAGCAAGTTGCACAGCCAGACCTGTCTACCTGGCGAAACTGTTTGGAGTTCTCCATCGAATGTCTGACTTCAGCAATAATCTACAATCCGTTACAGAAGTCGGCTGTTGCTTAAATAGACAAATGTTATAACAATATCAAAATAAAAGTTGTCAACAAGCTAAGCTTATTACTTGTTTTACAAAAAAACGTCATTCATTCGTATTATGTGCTTTAATTGAATAAAAATATCTTTCAACAACTGAGATCTAACATACTCCTAAACCACCTGTAAATTATTCCAATAATAACTTGCACCAGCAATTTAAAAATTGACGTTAACAAATGACGCACGTCACACAAATATATTTAGATTTTAAATCAATTTGATTTCCTTACTGATTGACTAAAATAAATAATTTACTTACAACTGATGGGCATTTACCACTCTTTGACTGTAGTGTTATACCACAAATATTTCACCCAGAGTTTGAAGAACAGAGCACGGAGGCATCACGAGATCCCACTCTAGAGCCCGGCCTCGCACTACCGTCGCGGCCCGCACGGGAACTGACGTCGCCCAAGGTCGGACATGTGGTGTCTGCCTAGTGAGGCTCGATCCAGCAATATTGATGCAATGGAAATTGACGTCGCCCAAGGTCGGACATGTGGTGTCTGCCTAGTGAAGCTCGATCCAGCAATATTGATGCAATAGAAATTCAAAATTGAAAAGAAAAATTCCAAAGTTCTTGTTATTTGTGTCTTGTGAATATAACTATGCTCTACTGGCTTATTACGCATGTAGAGTACTCATTCACCCAAAAAATATTCAAACAAAGTGCAAATATAATAAAAAAACTTACGGTTTAACAAAATTAGACTTACACTGCTAACTCACGGGCTCATGTTATATGCTGTACATCTGACTTGTGCTAGCAATAGCTCAACACATGCACATAAACAAACAAAAGTATTTCAACAAGTACTTCCATTCAATATAAAATTTTTAAGTTACAACACATGTTGATCTAATCTAAATGATACATCGTCTGTTACTCAGCGACCCCTCGGTCCTGTGTCCTGTGGCCGCCGGTTCATTCATCATCAGTCGTCACTTATTCTTCTGCGCTTCTTATTTTTTTTCTTCTCCATGGCTTCTAAACGCATATCTTCCAAGTCTTCCATTATTCCTGTAACAAATGATACACTTAACCACAGTCGTGCGGTGGCGGCTGCCAGATTCGGGTGCGACTAAAGTTTTCTTGAAATTTTAAACTTTTAGTAATCTAAGTCAATGTAACAGCAGTGCGGAGGCAGGCAGCCGGTGCTGTCTCGCCCGCGCGGCGAGCTCCAGCAGCCGCCGCCTGCGCCGCCCGCAAGTAGCAGCACCGTGCACCAGCGCCGCATGCGCCTGTACTGTGCCGCGCCTGTACTGTGCCGCGCCTGTACTGTGCCGCGCCTGTTTCTTTACGTAAACATATTTACTCGTTAGCGTAATTTTTTTTTTTTCATTTGGAGCATTCTTAAACAGCCCACGGTCACACGGCACCGCCACGGCAGATATTTCATGTTGGAACGTGACATGTTGCTGTCGTCCCGTTCTCTGATATAATTTAGCACAAACTCGCGACACGTGAGCCCGGAGTGGAGCAGCTCACATGAGCTGGACACGCAGCCCGTCCTTGTGTTTGGCACAGCGCGTGCCCTGTACATAGCTGCCCGGTGCTCGGTATATCCGACTGCGAGTACATTGTTATTAAATAAATGATGTCAACAGATAATTTGAGTCGATCAATATTCATTTATTGCTCATAATAGTGTTAAGTGCAACAAAATACAGGCCAAGTGCGAGTCGGACTTGCCTATGGTTTCGTAGCAACCAACAAAAAACACAACTCATGGAATGTCTTCCACCGATCCTCCTACCTCTCCTATCTGCTGTGCTTTTGATTTTTTTTTCATCAATTCCTGAGTTTCAGCAAAACAACAATTTTTACTACAAATGCAACTCATAGTGTGAATTGTTTTCAAAATTATATCAATACATCATTTTGTAGCAGTTCATAAAACACAAAGCTGCAAATGTCGATCACACAGCGCCTAGCCGCCGAGTACTGAGGCGACTGTGGCATGTCCACTGTGTACCGTATGGACAGACGGACGTGGCCTTTCGTCTTTTCAACTTAAGAAAAAAAGTAAATTTAAATTTGTCAGATGCCATGTTCAGCAAGAGGTAGTGCCACGACCGGGGCGTGTAGTCCAGCCCGGCGTGTGAGACTGTCCCGTGGCACTGCTCATGTACGAGCTGTAAGCTGTAAATGTTAAGTCCGCAGGGAGCTTATCTACACGCACAACTTGTCCAAGTGCTTACCAATTTTCTTGCTGATGTACTCCTCCTGCTGCTGGCGCGAGAAGCTGGACTCCATGCACGGGTCGTCATCCTCATCCATGTCTCGATACCTGCGGCACAAACGTGGTCGGTGAGTACTCTCAGGTGTACAGGGTACAGTAACATGGTGCCGAGGCTTACTTGGACTTGTCGTAACCGAATATCTCTTTGATGTGTGTCGAGTAGTCCATATTCTCTTCTCCGTCGTCTATGAAGTCGTCCATTTCAGAATCATATTCAGAATCTGATTCTATTGCTCCTGGAACAAATGTTAACAAAATTTGAATCTAAGAGTAAACAGTCTATGTGTACATTTTCATTGAGTTATTTGTACTAAACACTACAAGAATGCATAAATATTTCAATAATTCTTTCATTTTTAAAAACCTCTATTTCACTCCCATAGGGATGAAAGTTGCAACAATCGTCTCCTAGTACTCCCTACACTCTAAGGGCGTGTACGTTACACGCCAAATTCCAGCTGCTTGCGCTCAGCAGTTTCGGCTGTGCGTTGTGTATCGGCATCATCCATCACTCGGCCACAGCAGCGTTTTATTTATCACGATTATTAAATACTACAACAATCGCACGACAATATTAATTATTTCATTGGATACTTACGTTTCCGGCTTTTTATATCGTTAGGATTCATTTTTCTCTTTACATTGCCTGGTGGGAACTGCTTGGACATATTTTTACTCAAAGAATTGACATGTCTATCGAAGTCAAAGAAATTTGATACAGGCCGACTTGAACTTGGCAGTGATTTCTTGTCACCACTCGAAGGTCTTTTCTCTTCGAGTCGTTTTTGAAGCATTCCTTTGCTAACTTCGACACGTTTTGCATCAGGCTTACCGATGCCGTTTGCTCTTGGTACTCTACCATTGGCAGGCAATGATTTTTGTTTAGATTCAATACCTCTATCTTTAATGTCATTTCTTGCTTCTGGTTCCTTACTTATTTTTGGCACTGGTTTACTGTGACCCGAATAGTGACCATTTGGCACCTTTTCAGTTTTGTAAGCCAATGGTCTTCTTTCATTTGAATTCTTTTCTATACTGTATCCATTCTGGCTTTTATAGTCTATATTATTTTTCATATCTAAGTTTTTAGAATTTAATTTAGACCTATCTACTATCTTATCTGGCTTTCTTTTGTCAGATGCTCTACTAGGTTCTAATTTTGCTGTAGTTTTATCTAGTTTTTCCCTATCTTTGTTTAGTCGTTCCATTTCTCTATCTATTCTATCTCTTTCAGCTTTCAATCTATCAAGACGTTCTTTATCAATTTTTTCTTTATCTATTTTATTTTTTTCTCTCTCTTTCTGCATCTTTCTTGCATCTTCTATTTTCTCACGATCCGTTAGCTTTGGTCGATCATTCGGTCTAGGTTCATTTCTATCAACTTTATTAACATTGTTCTTATCACTGAGTTTTGGAATACGACCATTTAGTATTGATTCTGGTTTCTTATCTTTAATTATAGGTTTTTCTTCTCTTGATATTTCTTTAGGTACTGAAAAAAACATTACAACAATTGTAAAGTCTTTTTAGTTTACATGGAGTGCGTAACTTATAGTTTGAAATAGTGATGTACATTCACATAAAGTTGAGAAAATAATGTATAATACTAATTAAAATATTTACTTTTTGCACATCATTATTTTAAACTATCTATATAAATTTATTTACAAATAGAGAGAGATAGTCTCTCACCTTTTCGGACACCTCCTTTTTCTGCATTTAGTCTATCTTGTCTACGTCTTTGACGTGCCATTTCTTCTTCATATTCACGCCTCTGCTTTTTTGTCATGGGTCGTTCCGTTTCTGGTTCTATTAGCACTTTCTTCTGCGCCAACTCTATAGGTACACTTTTCTTTTCTTCTGCAAGTTTTAACAATTGATTGAAATCCATTGGTGGTGGTAAAGGTTTTCTTATTTTAGATTTTTCTGTCTTCTCATCTCTCTTCTTTTCTGGCTCATATTTTTCTGGAGGGCTCGATTCTCTCTCTGTAAAACAAATTTAACACAATTTCAAAGTTCGTCAAAAGGACAGACTACGCTATTAGAAATACTTTATAAACATATAAAAAGGCAGTCAAGTGCACGTGCACGTAGTAACTCTACTAATCTGACATAAAAAAACTACTTGACCCGACGTCTGGTATTCCATGTAGCACACCAAAATATGTTTAGTAATAATTTAATTTAACATCTGTATTATAATAACTATTTATATATACAAAAATAGTTGAAACCACCACGCGTATTTAACGGACTGCCCCAAATATGAACAGACTGACAAGAAAATGATCCTAGAAGATTTAATCTGTTTATGTTACCATAAGAAGCTGTAACAATGAACACATAATCCTGTATTTATTGACACAACTACTGCTGCACCAGTGGAGTTGTGTGACGGCAGAGACGTGTGTGGTCTCCTACAGATGTAACTCAAGTGGGCTTCGTATGTTTGACGCGGCCTGTAGTATGTACAATCATTAAAAGGACACAAAACCCGACTGCTAACTGAAAAGAAAAAAGGCTTCTACTGTCGGGACACATTATATTTCAAGTATAGTTTTGTTTAATTTTATGTTATATTCTAACTACAAGTTTTGAAAAGCTTCACTTGAAATTGTACATTTTGATTTCACTTGACATGTTTTCCTACGACAAATGTTTTTTTTTTCAAACATACATACATACATATATACAAACTCTGAATAAACATTCAACGCAGTCGGTTAAAAATGAAGTTTACCGTCGTCCTTTCCTCTTCTTTTCCTTTTATGTGGAACAGGATCGTCAGCGTGGCGGAGGGCGTGCTTCACCCTCTCACGAGTTCCGTTTATATCCTTTACTGTACCGTTCTCTGGAATTTACATTCGTTATTTTAATTTTGCTCATCCGCATTATTCACATGTGAATGCGTTTGATCCTCCCGTCCTATAAGCCACCGGCTCTTCACAAACCGCACGAAACGCGACACTAGCTGTCAGTATACGGAGCTGTCACGTGACCAGGAGCTACGTGTCGTTACAAGTCGGCTGCTACACAGCACGACAATACCTCCTGCTAGACTGCTTCTGGCGGGCTACCTCGCCATAACTACGGTGCTGCACGGAGAGGCCAAGTTGTACGGTGTGTAAGAAATAAGGTGTAATCCCGCCATTACCCATGGAAAAGCAGGCAGATGGCAGCGAAGGCTGAGATGTTGGAGTGATGGCCCAAAACATTACTTTTCTGCAAGCCAACGTCAATCACTCCGCCGGGGCACAAAGTCTGTCCCGCAGCCCATGGCGGAGTTGGACGCCAAATAATCGTGGCCGTAGCTCTTAAGATAAGAATCTTCCTCAATCAGGGGATGGATAACACCTGGGATCACACTCGGAGCCTAGTATAGCGGTGGTACCGTTATATAAGGTTCCGAGTGACCGTCCTGGGAGCCTGCTCTAGTCATCATCAGTTCGACAGCGGAGCTGGTTCTTGTGTTGGGCTCTTATTAAGCTCACCCATTTTGCTGAGGAAGCGGCCGTTAGTAAGTCGCTGGAGTCTTCCGAGGTTTGATGAACTGGAGATTAACGATGCGGCGCACGAACTTGGAGGAAGTTACAGGCGGTATGCAAAGCGGCCATGTCAAGTATAAGTAGGTGATTCGAAAGGCATTGTTGGACGGTAGGAATAGTTTTTTGTAACGGAGCTCGTAGAGCATGCGGAAGAGGCATTGTACTCCTCTGAATGAGGAGAGGAATAGCCAGTTGTATATGATCTACGTTGAAAGGGGACCCTGCAGCTGGCTATCAGGCAGTTCAAAGAGAGAGCTTGGGAGATGTTCGAAAGTCTCCATAGGGATCCGTGAAGCAGGCCATATAAATGGACCGCAGATAAATTTGGCGGTCAATCTACACCATTAAACCTAAAGTAGGGAGACCAATTTGCCGGAAAGTATTGTGGCGGAACCCTGCCCATGCCTTCCGGAAGTTGCTCCCTCTCTATGGCTCTGCCAATTCCAGAACATCGTGAAGAAGAGGAAGAGCCACCAGGTACTGCTACTAAAATGGAGTTGGTGATCTACCGTCTCTAAAGCAAAAAGAGGATTCCCGGTCCGGTTCGGAAGATGAAGAAGCTTTGGCCATCACGCACTGCAGAGGCAAGTTAGAAGAAGAATTCGATAACTGCCTGCGGTCTGTTTAGTTCCCAAAGAACGAACCCACACCCAAAGGAAGGGCCACGAAAGGAATAGAGGACTCGGCCGCCAGACACGGCGTCTGCAGTTTGGTCCATCTTGCTGTTAAAGGAAGTTAGCAAGGCTCTGGAGAATCCTGGTTTTAACGCTAGTACGATACGCGAAGGAATGGGACCTAAAAAGTCAATTCGGATTCCTGAATTGAGACCGACCCGATCCGGAATCCGAATTGAACTCGAAAGGTGGACGCCCTGAGAATGTGAAGGAAGAGTGGTACTAGTGATAGCCGTGAATATCGCCAACGTTTTCAATAGTCTCCTCTCACAGCTCCATACTGGCTGTCTGGAAATATATTCATGTCTCTTGCTGTCTAGGGAGCATGTTGAAAATGTGCCTGAAACAGAAGAGGCAGGGCTCCCTTCTTGGAAACGACGTCATACCTGGGGTTCCAGAGGGGTCAGTATTAGGACCTATTCTCCAGGACCTCGGATATAATTGGTTACTGCGGGACTGCCTTCCTACAGGAACGAGAGTCCACTTTTATCTTGTCAAGGGGAAGAAATTTCCAGGAGGCGGCGCGGCTAGTCGAGGTGACGACAAGCCTAATTGTCAACCGAATAGAGGTAAGGTTTTAGTAAAAATTAAGCACTCTCTCTTTCTTAGACCTGGAAAGAAAGGTTCTCGACCGGGATTGCACATCCTCATAGGAAGAGCTTTTGTAAGAATAAGTTTATCATTAATGGATCATCCTTAACGGAGGGTGGACCTTCGCCACACATTTTCGAACTATCAGCTATGGTCGTGTAGATAGCAGCCTGGGTGGACCCAGAGATGAGAGATTCATGTAAGTGGCTGTACTCGGGGATATGCCATAGAAATGCGCATTTTCTTAGCAGTGAGGGAACAGAGAAGCAAAAAGGGTAGGTAGTAGCGTAGAGGGGGTAGCAGAACATTCATTTGCAGTGGTATAATTATAATTTGATGATGAAGAAATGCAGATTATATTTAAATGTTAGCTTTCACATCTTTTCCATAATTATAATCTTCAATCATACCAAATTTCTAATTCTGCATAAAATCCCTTTAAAAAAGGATGGGATTATTTTACTTCACATATGAATTTATTAATGATAAAGTTGCTAATTTTGTACAGAAAGTCATCAAATTTTGTCAAACTCATTATGCCACAATGGCTATTATTTGAAGGACACTAGTTAAAGGAACTGACACTCTTACACAGACACTAGTCCAGTCTAAATTAAACAAAGGACTAAGCTCAGGATCTCAAAAATATGCATGTCATCGTAGGGTATTAAAATAATATTTGTGTATTTTGAATGTACAAATCTTACTTCCAGAGGGAAACTTGGGCTCATCAGGCATCTTGTTATATTTTTGCATCATCTTCTCATAAATGGCTTGAGATGCTTGGGACTCATAACCGTAATCGTCCTGATCAGGTTGTTCCGGGCCCTCCAGAGTCACAGCCGTGTGGTCATTATTTACTGCATCTGCTAGCACTGATTTGTTTGCAGATTTAATTACCTTGAGTGTCTTTTGTATTTTCCTTAAAGCCTAAAATAAATTAGTTGCAAAAATTAGACAATGGTCTAACTTGGAGCAAAATGAGTTGCCATACACAGCCAAGACAGGGAAAAGCAACAAATCACAGTATTAAATAAAAATACATTTAAAAGTTAAATTTGTTGTTAAATGAAGGACAAATACAGTTTAGAATGTCACAGTTGACACAAATGGATAGGTCATTTTACACATAATGGAATGTATTGCCTTCTTGATGGAAATTCAATTAATAACTTAAATAAATAATATACTATTTAGTTGGCATTGCGGTCAGCAAAATGAAATTTAGAAGAAAAATTTTAGTTTAGTTGTTTCATTTTGTAATACTCAAAATCATTACTCATGGGGGCAAACAAGTAGTCTGAGCCTTTTTGTGATTACACTCACAGACATAAACATAAATATTATGCAGATATATCCTAGTAGGCCAATGGAAACCCACAAACCACATTAAACGCGACAGCATGAGTGTCACTAAACCATATCAAGTGGGTTAGCTCAATGCATATTTAAGAGTAATATAGAAATTTTTGTATATACCAACTAATTAAATAGAAATTACTATGTCCATACTTGTGTCTGAAAATCATTATGAGTAAATTATTCATAATGGCTCTAGAATTTAAAGATAAATACAATTGAAGGATAACAAGTTATATGCAATTTTTATCATATGGAATGTTCTCTATAATCAAACAATATAAATGTCCCACCTTCGGGTCTCGCATAGCAAGAAGTTCTTCTCTTTTCTTAAGTGCCTCTACCTTTTTATTTCTTTCTTCCTCCTCTTTTTTGGCTAAAAACTTCTGTATATTAGCAGACAATTTATCTCTCTCCCTATGTTCTTTTTTGGGAGGGTCAAATCGAGCTTTATAGTACATGTTGTCCTAGAATAAGGAAAATTAATTATTATTTACTACTAAATCTATATTTACATAAAACAATGATGAAAACCATAGCTATATTTATATGTACATCTTGCTAATATTCCATGATTCTGTTCTTTAAGTAGGACAGAATACATAATATCAAATAGTACGAAAATTTAGCTAAGGGCAGAATAATTATGTCGTAAAAAGTGAACAAAACTTACAACAGATGACTTTTGTTGTTGATTTCGTTGGGCAGCTAGCAATGTATCACGGAACTCCATTTTAAATTCATTCAATAGATTTGTCGTTCTAAATCCAAAAGTAAGGTGAATACACACAAAAGTTTTATAATAAATTACGATTTCCTAGTAAGTACGTGTCAGACTTTAACAAACAACCCAGCCATTTTCTGGAATGATACTGACCACAGATCACAGAGACACGGCCTTATCTTTTATTTTTGTGTTTTAAGTTTACGGTAAAGACCTATCAGTCTTTACCATAAATAAGACGGATGAATAGACGGATCCGTCCACGGTCATTTTGCGGTTGTAATTGGTTAATACCGAAAGTTGTTTATCGTAGATATTTAGATTAGCCAATTACGGATAGGGATAATATATATAGAGAAAAAAAAGGCAAGGGTGTTGATAAATAGAGGAGGAAGATGTGGAACAAAATACAAGATAAGCCTTCCTAGCGCGTTCTGTGAGGTACAAGATCAAATTAACTAATGCGTTTACAAAAAATGTTTGAAAATCGACTAAGACATAACGATGCACGGTATAATATCGAAAGAACGTTAAAGTGCACAGACAAAAATGCCCTTCCTTCTTTCTTCAAAAAAGAGGTAAAATACATCCAGTCCACTATAAAGTGGAATAACGATCCATTTGTGAGTATTTTTCTACCTTATTATTTTTGTTTTCCATTTAGATGTAATTGATGTCATAAGTCTACGCGAATGTTATTCATTACAATAAAACTAATTTTACAGATTTCATCGTGGTTTACTAATTATTTAACTAGCCAGATGTTTCAGAAGCTTCATAACAACCATAGTCACGGGTGGACTGAGATGACTGATGTCCTGTCGTCATAAATTATTAAAAGTACCCGGAAATTATAAATAACGTACTTTGAGTAAGAAAAAAATAATCGGGTAATGTTTGTAACGAGTTCTACCAATCCCAAAAAATTTTCATTCTAATTGTAGTTATATCGTACACACGATATAATTACAAGTAATGAGTCCTAGATTTATTAATACGATCCTGCTGTATCACTGGCACTATGTTCGTTTTGTGATCTTATGTTAATTAATTCTGTAATTTTATGATCTTTTATTTCAACATTTTTATTCATTTCATTCATTCGTACTTAGCTTAATAAGGATACATCTTACACACAACACCACATTGTTTGTAATAAACTCCTTTGGACCCGAATTTGACTAATTTTAAACGGACATATGTATTTTATATTTATCAAATATCGGTGACAATACAATAATTTCATAAATTAATTTCTGATCAGGATCTCCAGGATAGAATATTTTTATCACAGTTTTTGTATATTATTAGAAAAATTGACGTCGAGGCCGCTTTCTCAAGCGGATCGGTCGCCGCAATGCGTTACTGGAGATTCGCCGCCGCTCTAGAGAGCCCCAAAAAGGTACGGCCAATAAACTTTAACCGCCCCGGCATGGAGCGCCTCTTGCTGACATATAGCGCCGTCGTCTTATCCACGTTGACGGACATGCGCCACCTGTCGAGCCACTCCGGCAACCGGTCCAGCATGCGCTGCATGCGCCCAGTTGCGAGCTTCGGTTTTCGGGACGAGGTTACGTAAGCGCTGTCGTCGGCGAACAGCGTGAGCATGACATCCACCTCACCCTCTCCCGAAGGATCGTTGAGTGTGGGGATGTCGTTAATGTAGGCCGCGTACAGGCAAGGGGATAGGCTACTGCCCTGTGGCACTCCGGCACGTATGGCCTTCACCGAGGAGTGCCTCCTCTCGACCGCTACCCGGAAGGTCCTACCTTCCAAGAATGACGCCACTAGTCTCACAAACGCCTGCGGGACGCCGGCGTCCACCAACTTGTACAAGAGTCCCGGGTGCCACACCCTGTCGAAGGCCTTCTCCATATCGAGAAAGACTACGACAGAGTGTCTCCCCTTGTTCATCTCTAC
>JAFELO010000877.1:497921-529930 GCA_017140195.1 Eumaeus atala
GCCGCGCGCTTCTGCGGGCGTAGCTCCTCCAGCTCCGCTAGGAACTCCTTCTTCTCCTCATCAGAAGGAAACAGGGGCCTCCTCACGATCACCCGTTCAGCCTTCTTCCGTGGCATCTTCTCGTCGGTGGTAGGTCCTCCGTCGGACTCGCTGTTCACTGCCCCGACCTTTCTTCAAAAATGTCGGGGAGTATGTCGCGCGTTGCGGCTTCGGACCTGTTGGGCCTAGGTCTCCTCTTATATACCAGACTATATGTATACAAAAAGCTCTTTGGCTTCGTCCGAGTTCTAAACACGGCACGGAATAACAAATATTCCGGACCGCGTTCCGAACAAGGACGAGAGGGCTGGGGAGCAAGCGGGACGACACTATCTCTCCCTCACCTTCCGGCAAGAGAGGAACAGCAGGCGTTTCCGAGTGCGGTAGTGTGGGCACACACCACTGTCAGCTCTTCGGACATTCCTCAACGCATTGCCATAGGGAGATCCGGTGCGTTCGCTGCGGATGTGTCCATGCAGTCGGGGATTGCCCGCTGCCGAGAGGAGCCACCCCGACCTGCGCCAATTGCAAAGGCCCCACACGGCCAATGACCGAAGGTGTAAGGCCTTCATTATGGAGGCCAGAGCCAGAGGTATGGCCATCCGTAAGCCCACCCAGGCCGTGAAGGAAGACCACTTCCAGCTGGTCCCACACGGCCGACACCACGCCGCCCCTGCGTCCGCGGCTCCGTTGTGGAGGGACAAATCGAATACGGCCCAGGCCCGTCCCTTACCGCCCCGGCCAATGACCCCAAACCCAGGCAGGTTGCGACGGCCAAGCCCGAGAGGAGGCGCACTCGCAAGAGGAAACCCCAAGCTGTGGCCGTCCAAATCTGCCACCCTCCGCATGCGGCCCCGCTACCGAAGGGATACTTGTCCCCTCGCGGCCCTACCTACCTACTCGGTACCTACCTACGGCAAAAACATCTGCATTTCTTTAGCTATGCAAACATCGCAGAACATTGATCAAAATAACAATTAAAGTAAGAAATGTAGGTTTTGGGTTTGGGTTAAAATTGCTCGAAAACTTGAATAAAACAAAAAATTAAAATCCATCGGCGTTAAACCGGGACTCCTTGCTGGCCATGCTATGGGTACGCCACTTCCGATCCATTTATTGGGATAATTTTTCATCCAGCCATGATTGTACACTTCTTCAGCTAAAGCTAAAGAAATACAGATGTTTTTAAAATAATGTGCAGAGTGAGAACCATATATTTTTTTCAAATAAAACCTCTTTAAAATTGATAAGGTTTAGTGAAAATTCTTCAAGTCTGAAATTTGTCGAGCTGTCTTTTTAAAAACTGTCTAGGTTAGGTTAGGCTTCTAAAGATCATTTTATGGACTGGCATGTCTTCTAAGAGTTATATTGAGAAAACACACTCTAGTTGCTCTAATCACAAAAAAACGTTACAAAAGTTAGAAATAAGGGGATTGATAAAAATCTTAAAAGGTTAAATATCTCCACAAGGGTTAAGTTCGAACAACATATAATATGAACAAATCCATGAGAATTTAGCTGAAAATTAACGTCCTTTAACATTCAGTACTCATTTGCATGTATAGTCGTGGTGCCCTACCGTTGACGGCTTACTGCCCACGACCGTTATCAATATACTAAACATTCACATCAAAGAATAACACAAACGTACTTGTGAGAATCTTATAACATTTTATTCGATTATAATTACATAGAAGAACGGTTAGTACTACTAAACGCGCATAAACCGACGGTACCATTTGAGGTCCGATTTCAACTCTCCTCTAAACAGCAATACCACAACATGCAGACATACAGAGCATCTGTAGTCAAAACGGGAGATATCTCCCCTCCAAAACGATTCCGTCCAGATGGTGAATGACATCACCATGTTATAAAATAATTACTATGATGTGTTATAAAAGCATGTTTCTAGTTTCTTTTCATTTTATACAGAGTAAAAAATTTTGTCAAAGTAATAGAAAAAAAAGACCAAGTTTGGTTCTCCATTTAGGCTGTAGGAAGTTTAACGGTAGGGCTATGTATATAAATATACATGTATGTTTTATATTCCTTTGCACTAGAGTGTACTATAACATGAAATAACGCATTGTTTTAGTATGTATGTCACTGACATGCATTAAACAAACTAGCAGTGCATTTCTATCAACACAAAATAATTTTGTAAATGTGTGATTGATTTACAAGTAGTACTGACCTATCCACACACCATCCAATTTGTTCGTGTAACTTATCTAGTATTAAATGATGTAAGACATTTCCTATTTCTATTTGAACTCCAAATCAACAAAAGAAAATGTAATACTAGTATAATCAACCTTAAAACTACTAATTCAAATTTCATATTTTATGTATCCTTGTCAAGTGACATTAAAATTTTCATAGTTCATATTTTTTATAACAATATTGTCCAACAATCTTTGAAAGTAATTTGACTATGTTGCATAAATTTCCTGTTTCAGTTGAATTCCGGGGTGCCTACTTAATTTCTACATAAAATAATTCATTCTCTGAGAACAGTTTGAAAAGTACTATTAATATTCATAATAGCAAAATTTTATTAAACCTGTTGGAAATCAAATGGCCGTGACACTAATATGTTGAGTAATTTTGAGCACCTTATACGTTTAATCTTTGTCATTGTCACTGGTGCAGAAAAAAATAATACAATATGACTTTGACGCAGAATTGACAAACGGTTCTTCTCTTTCTTTGAGTTTGTAATCGCAAGCAGCAAGTATGGTTAGTTTCTTCGATACTTTTTATCATAAATTATTCATTTAATCTTTTATACTTTAATATAATTGAAAAAAGTTTTGTGTTCGCTTAAAGTGAAATTAATCATAGAGTGAAATATTTTTATAGGACTCTTTAACAGTATCAATTTTCTCAACATAACATGTTCTCTGACTCTTCAGGCCACCTCAAAAAAGAAGACCAGGAAGCTGAGAGGACATGTCAGCCATGGTCATGGGCGTATTGGTAAGTCTTGCCTCTTCTGGATCTGCTATATTGTCTTGCCTATTCGTAATAGTGAATTAAATGTTTATTTGTTGACAGGCAAACACCGTAAGCACCCTGGAGGTCGCGGTAACGCCGGTGGAGAACACCACCACAGAATTAACATGGATAAATATCATCCAGGATACTTCGGAAAGGTGTGTTCATTTTTTTCATTATTTTGTATTTTACGTTCAACTACATTATCTAGAGTTTTTCGAGCTGGATTATACCCAAGTGATGAGTATAAATTATGAATTACAGTTTATTTAGTTTTAAACGTATTTGGATAGATTAATATTTATAAGTGACAAAGTTTAGTTGTGTATTTCTGACTGGTTTGATGACTTATTATATGTAACATGCTATATATGTAAATTTATGGGGATCGACAATCATAGCAAGTCTAAAACTAATTGTAGTTTATGTTGCTTTCAGCTTGGCATGAGGAATTTCCACTTACGGAGGAATAAGGACTTTTGCCCCGTATTAAACTTGGACAAATTATGGACTTTAGTGTCTGAACAGTCCAGGCTTAAGTATGCCAATGCTACAGATGGAAAAGTGCCAGTTATCAATATTGTTAAAGCTGTAAGTATTATCCTCATAATAAAACTGGGCAAAAATTGGAGTACTTTCATAAATAATTGATTCACAATATCAATCTATACAAATTATATTTTGTAACATACATTGTCATAATATAACACCCATTTAAGCTTAATGTATAATCAGTAAGAGGTTGTGCCTGTATTCCTGCTGAATTGGGGCTTAGCACAAGGGATGAACCTCTCCCTACAGTAGCCCACTGAAGTGCAAGTGGCGTTTCATTTGCAATGATATGTGCAGGGTAGTCACAAAAATGTCAGAATGTATATTATCCTCTTTCTTATTATATCCTCTTGAAGCAAAAAGAGAATACTTCATTTTATTATATACTTGAAATCTAATCAAGTGACCCACACATTTCATTTAATTAAATTCTATAAAGCAATTTTTATAAAACAATAAGAATCCTCGAATATCATAAGAATTAACTTTTATTAAACTATAATTATTTTATAAAAAAATAAATATACTAAATATAACATATAATATTTGGCTTTTAGATGTAAGTCACTAATGTAAAGTGTCACCGCTAAGCACAATATTCATTTAAAACATTTTTTTTGAAAATTTTGATGTTAGGATACTAATGTATAGTTTCAAAATTGATGTGTTTTTTTGTACATGATTTATTTTGTAATAATTTATCTATGTAAGAGTTGTAAGCTTAAAATTTTTGCATTGTACTTAATTTGGAGTTCCACAGGGCTAAAAATTGGCTGGTAATTACAAACCTGAGTGTAATTCGTAGGAATAATAGAATTTTCTTCCTAGTTTTACAAGTTGCAGAAGGAATAAAATGATGCATAATTGTTATCCAGATGTGTTGCCCTCTTATATTCTTCCTGGACCAGTCAGTTCCTTAACTCACCAACCACATGAAGCAACATCTTAGCACTTGGCAGTACCACCCCAAGGATATCTCCTATGAAAAAAGACATGCTCATGGCACCTCTAGTTTTACATACTGAATTGAAGAGTAAACAGACAGAAATCATACAAATTGTAGAACTCTCTGACTTGACCATTCATAATTCCACTCCAATTGTTTATTCTCCTAGTCTAGTCCTGTGTTACTTTGATTGCATAGATATTGCAAAATTTTGTATAAATTGTAATTTTATACATTCTAAAATGTTTAAATTTTCAGGGTTACTACAAATTATTAGGCAAGGGCAAACTTCCCAAGCAACCAGTAATTGTAAAAGCCAAGTTCTTCTCAAAAACAGCTGAAAAGAAGATCAAAGACGTTGGAGGTGTATGCGTTCTGTCTGCATAAATTAAGTTAAAAATAAAATATAAAAATAATAGTTGTTTTTAATTTTTAGAAGGACATTAATATTTTCAAATAGATCTATATAGTCTTTTAAGCCTAGAGTGCCAAGTCTGTGAAGACGATGGTACGCTGTTTATACTGGGTCTGACTTCTCGCTGTTTGTGTTGGATTTAGTGCATTTCAAATTGGTGTGACAGTGAGTTTGTAGTATAAATGAACTGTAATCAACATTGTATGTAGTCATCAATATTGAACTATCCATTTGGAAATTCACAAGTGATGTTGTGCAGCCTAAACAACCTAAAATTAATATCTATCGAGCTGGTAAGGCTTTAACAGAGAACATAGAAATCTTAGCTAATTTCTTACATAATGTGTAGCATATTATGCTTTGATAAACATTACCACCCCGTTGCAATCGGGTAGAAACAGGTATAGAAATTTGTTGCATTCCAGCCAAATAGGGAACTCCCGACCGGGAGGTTAGCTGTCGCTCACAAGATACCGCCCTAAAATTGATGGGAATTGTCGCCGTTTGGTAGGCCAACACATTGTGTATACGACGTTGCAAGTGGCTCTTAACAGTTTTTGTACACCTTGCAGGAAGAGTTATCATTTGTACCGAAGGTACTTTGGTAGTGCATGCTTGCATAGTACCTTGTACCTCAATCGAGGTCGCATTACCGCGCTGATAACTCAATTGAAGTGACTAGTAGAGAAAGTCCTGTATGCTTCTCAATGCGTTGCCAGATCTTAGTGGCCTTAATCAGTCACTAGGCTTTCGCGGGCGACATAAAAGAGCTAATCCGCATGAAAAACCATGCGAGCCACCGCTATTGTAATACCCATGGAAGATAGACACCTCTAATCAAGCGGTAAAATCACAAGTAAATGCTTAACGTCAAGGCAGATGAGAGCAGTTACTTGGACATATTTCTTCCTCGCACACGGGCTCCAAAACCAGAGAAGTGACAAGATATGTCCCTCCCCCCCTCACCCGATTGGATCGTCTCCCTGTCCCTACAATAGAAGATGAAAAAGCCAAATTATTATCCTATAGCCTATCTTCGATGCCCAGTGCAGGCTTTGGGCGTAATAGGACCCTATACGACCGACGAGCATTGATGAGGTCAAAGGCCTTTGACCTCATCAAGACCCGACGTGCAATAGGTCCTGACGGTATAACAGACAAGGTTTTGAGGAGGAGCCTAGCACCCGCTCTTATAAACCTTGTACTGTACATCTTGAACATCCCAACGTTAGATTCCGCATTCCCAGACTCATGGAAAGTAGCCAGTGTGATCAGTATCCACAAGACCAAAAAGCCCCGCACTGGACCCACAAGCCACCGTTCCATGAGCCTCATATGTTCGTTAGGCAAAATCTAATATAACTCTACTCGCACGCATGATGTCGTGAGGGAGAAAAAACTCTATACATGAGTAACGTGCTTTCAGTGGAAAACAGTTGCCCACTACAGATGCGCGCGGAAATTGTACATAACGCTATAAACCGAGAACGAACAATCTCGACAACGTCGCAAAAGTATATGACGGATTATGGCACGGAGGCCTAATCAGTCAAATGTTCTCGTCTAGGTCTGCCGGACAGATTAGTCCTAATCAAGGCCTATCTGATCAACATACAGCTCCGATACAGGGTAGAGGCTACGCTGTCCACCAGCCGCTCGCTGAGAGCCGAGCGATGTGCCGCGGCCCGCGTCATCCCAGAGTAGAGCTGTCCCTCTTGCGACAAAATATCTCTGTAGGAACCCCCAAAAGATTTCAAAATTTTTAATTCCCACGAAATAAATATTGTTTTTAAAATTTACGTCTTAAGAATTGCTCCGCTTGTCTTTCAACTTCATTTTATACCATCAAGGAAGCCACACACATGGTCTACAGACCATCTGAAAAGTTTTATACATTTGTTAGAGTTAATTTTTAGGACCGAGTCCGACCGACCTTTCGGATTCGGTTTCATCCAAAAATTCTAGTATTGGTTTCGGTTAAAAATTGGCCGAATCTTTCGGACGCACCGAAACTCCGTACCCGTATCGTGTGGCATTCAGTTAGCATCGTGGCTATCTTTAGTGGTAGCCAATCATGGTAACCACAAACTATATAGTAATATTACGTACTATACATTAGTAGACACGATGGTAATTTTACATTGTGTTTCACAAATAAATAATTAGGTAAATAGTTATCAAGGGCGGCTTACACATTTAATCTTTTTTTGATCTTATTATTATGAGCGCTGAGCTCTGCAACAGTTTTGTTGCAATCTGTCTAGGCTGGCTTCGCTACAACGCTGTCTACCACCACCCTCTGACAGCGAAGCCGGCCTTACCTTTTCGAACAGAAACGCAGATATCTTTACCGATCGATTTATCTTACCTTATGTACACAGTATCTAGGGTATAATTTAGAACAATCCTTCGTATCACGGACTGGAGAGTGTGTTTACATAGGAGAAGTATCTGCTATCGTCGCTTCTTCACCAGCACGGAGTTAACCATCCTCTGGCTGCGTGTAGATAGCGATGACCAACGCCTCGTTTATGCAGTGCCTAACTATTTATTATAAGACTGTTCAAATCGTTATTATCTGGAAATACCAAAATATTAGCAATACTAAATGAAATTTAACCAGTAATAGGGGTGCTGGAAGAGATTCTTATATGGAAGACGCTGTACCTTTGTACAAAAAATGTATGCGCATAAATTGTTAAATAAATAAAAATAACCCTCCTTCACATTACGCAATCGGATGACGGACGGAAATATGTTGGAATGTTAACACATAAAAAATACAATAGTTGTTAACAATTTAAAATAACCTTTCAGTTTCTTCGATCTGGTTCTAAAAATCATAAAGAATTAAGATGTTCTAAAAATAGATTCTGGAAGAGGATGAAATTTCCGATACACAAGGAGAATGTTCCCAAATTTATGAACCCTTAAATAAAATAAAATGATCTTTATTTGCGAGAATCGTATGTTAAAGTTGTCAGCATCGTCTCAATTCGCTATTAATAACAAGCGTGCCAACATTTACAATTGTTAATGAATTAAATTATTACGAAATGATGTGAAGTGACATATTATTACATAATTATTAAAACATGTATAGTATTGTAATTATATCATAATGTCAAAAGTCTTTAAAATATTCGGTAGACACTATTTGATAAGGAAATCTTTAAGGATATCGTTATATTTTAGCATGTCACTTTTGGATTGCCTGATACTAACAGGAAATCTGTTGTTGATTTTTGGTCCCATGTTGAGCACACTTTTGGACAGTAAAGCAGTTCTAAATTTATTAACAAATACCTTAGAATCTCTCTCCTGTTGCATTAAACAAACTGACATTTTCGAAAACAACCCAGGATTCAGGGATACAAATAACAAATATTCTACTATGGACAGACACGGAAGTGACAGAATATTGTCTTCTATAAATATATATACATATTTATAGTATAGTAGGACAAACGAGCAATCGGAGCCCTCTTACGAACTCATTATAATTACTATGCTGATGCGTTGCCTTCCTTTTCACCTCCCCTCCAATGGGCCGTCGGCTACTCACTAACCGCACGAAACGCGACACCGTATATGTCACTTTACGGGGGTATCGGGTGAGTGAGAGGTACCTCCCCGGTCATACCGGTCCAATTGAGCAGCAATGCGGCAGGCATGGCCTCCGTACAAAAAGAATTTCTACAAGTTTTACAAATTTCACTTGTCCACATTTTGAACATAGCCCATTTTACCAACGTTTTTGCTTCTTAAAAACAACTCCATTGTCCGTTGAGTTTCCTCAAAATGTTATGCCATACCGCAGGTGAGTGGCGGCCATAACATGGTAAGCTACAATTATTGCATCTTTATTCAAAGTAGAGAACAAATGCATAACTACTAATGTACTTACCTTCAATGTATCGTTTCCAATCGAATTTGTAATCAAAATAAACCAACATTTTATCGCTTCTTCATTTTCTATATTATTATTACAATAGTTTATATCTAATGATTGAATAAGTTGTCATTGAATAAATTTTGTCCTATTTAAATTAAGTCTAAGGTTTTTAAGCCAGGAAATTATAGATGTCAATGTATTATTTATGTCAAATTCGTAATTTAAAACGTATGAACATTACATGAAATTGTTAATGTGCTGTTGTCAGCAACAAGAGTGATTGGTTTGTCGAACCTTGTATTCAAAATCATTTACATAAATTAAAAATAAAAGTGGTCCCAGAACACTGCTCTGGGGCACGCCATAGGTTAAAACTTACATTTTTATTATTAAATAATCTATGTTTTCATCATTGTGTAATTATAGATATTGTGTCACTAAAGTAACATTTTTTTTCTCACCACAATATACATATTTCTTAAGAGTAACAATAACGTTTAGGTAGAGTTTATTACATAGAGGTTATATTGTGGGAGACTGGTGCCAAAGCTAGGCTTTGGGGGCCAGTACATCGGGTCGCCAGTAATCTACATTTGCTTCCAATACATTTAGAAATTACTTATTAGAATTATACATAATTTTCCTTACATTTGAATGCTTCTGTATACAGTACAAATCTTGCGGTAAGCAACAAACAAGTAGAGAAGCAAAAACTAAATGTACAATAAACAAATCATGCAAGTGTGTGTGTGTGTGTCTGTTGTTTGGGTTACACAGTGCGTTTAAAAGTAATGCACGCGCAGCAAACATTCTGTTTCCTGGTAATTTTGTATTAGGAGGTATGAGGTTACCTTTTTTTTTGCACAAGTACCTATTTAGATTATAAGTGATAAGTAGTCTATTAATTTTACTGTATAGGAAGCCACCAAGGGGCAGAAGAATCGGTGCGAAAGAGCAGTTAAAACATGTGAATCGTATCAGTACACAGGGTTGAACCGTCTTTTTTCTATCCCTGCTATAAGATGGTAAGGGAGTAGGGAGTGTTGTTTTACTATTGTATTGATAACAAAGAACTGGCGGATCGTAAGTACTTTCGTCTGTTTGTAGAGAACTTCTGTTGGATGCCCATACGGGAGAGAGATGAAGAGACTTTTAATATAGCTCTCTGTGCTCGCTCTAGAGGTATTATGGTCGTTTTTGGAGCCCCATCCCAGGTGGTGGTGCAGTAATTGAGTAGGGACTGTACGAGAGCAAAGTAAACAGATCTTACTAATTTAACCTCTGCTACATTCCTTAGGGTTTTAAATACATAAATTACTTTTCTTATTCTAGTGGTGAGCGGGTCAATATGTTGTTGAAATCTAAAAGCACTGTCAACTGTTATACCCAAATATTTCACGCAGTCACTCTGGTGGAGTTTGGGGCAGGTACAGGGTAAGTCATGTGGTTCCGGGCACACATGAACTCTCAAGATGAAAGGAAAAGTAGTCGCCACTCGTTCGATGTTCTTTTTCATTGCGGTTTATCAAATCTAATGTAATGGCAGGGGCCAACTTCAGCATGCTCACAGACAGCAAATTTTGTAACACGTCGGTGTTTCATACCGGCTATATGTTCTTTAACGCGAGTTTTTATAGATCTTTTAGTATGCCCTATATAGGAGAGCCCTCAGTCACAATCAAGCTTGTACACTCCTGTATCTTGTAGAGGGAGATGGCATTTCACTGATGGTAAGAACTGACTAATCTTCTTTGGCGGCTTAAAATAAGTCTTTATTGAAGCTCGCTTGAGAATATAGCAAATTTTATCAGTCACCCCTTTTAAGTATGGTAATATAGCAGGTAAGCGCTCGACAGTGGCAGGTTTCACTCGGCTTCTGCGGCGCAGACGGGGAACCTCATGCTTGTTGTCTCGTAGAACTTGCTTGACATGTTGAAGTCCGGTATCCAGGTGTTGCTTGTCACGGATGCCTCGTGCTCTCTGAAACAAAGATATATCCACGGTAGACAACTGTGTTGGATGGTGATGAGAATTGCCGTTTAGATACCGATCAGTATGGGTATGTTTTCTATACACCGTAGGACTGAATGTGTTGTTGGGATTACGGATCATCAAAACATCTAAACATTCGCGTAAACTTAAGACATCAATATTTTGTGATATTTTGATGTTAAAACTATTTTGTGACAGTTTTGTTTCATTTATAACTATTTTTAACATTTTTGAATAAGCAATACATTTGTTTTTAATGAACAAATTGTGTGAACACCTACATGTGAATAGAAGTTGCTTTTACCTCTCACAACACATTTTATTCCTCGCTTTAAGAATTGAGCTTTTTTATGTATAAATATTTTAACAAATTTAACTGCCTTAGGCGCCACCACTACATAGAATTTTTTGTGAAATGTATACCAAATATACATATACTATATTTGGTATACATTTCACTAAAAGTTAGACTCTCTAGGCAATGTTCCAATTTCAAAAAGTTTTACACATTAAAATCACGTTGATCACAGTGCCAACACTTTATCAGGCTGTATGTATGTATGTATGTATGTATGTATGTATGTATGTATGTATGTATGTATGTATGTATGTATGTATGTATGTATGTATGTATGTATGTATGTATGTATGTATGTATGTATGTATGTATGTATGTATGTATGTATGTATGTATGTATGTATGTATGTATGTATGTATGTATGTATGTATGTATGTATGTATGCCCGTAGTCGGACATTACAAGATCTGCTCAGTGTGATCGGATATTGGAATTTCTCTTAGAATTATGAGCACATATTGTCCATTAAATGATAACCAAAATTTAATAATATACATTCAAAATCTAATGTCACATTATTATTTTTTAGAGTATCAATATTAAAATCTCCAACAATCATAACATGAGCTGCTCTAATCTATGGAAAGTATGCACAAGTCGTTCAGCTTAGGTACTCTGCAAATGGACACGATTACAGTTGGGTGGTCCGTAAGCTACGCGTACTAGGCAACGGATTGCGGAAATATATTCAATATTTCTATTATAGAAATACACGTAATACATTTACAAACACCCATTATCCAGGCGGGACTCGTACACGCGACCCCTGGCGTACCCCGCGGACTAGCCACCACGTTACAACTGAGCCAGTCGGTCGTATAGAGTTAAAACCTTAACCGATATTGTCCCGCATTGTACATCTAATTATTTTATGAAATTATATGTGTATTTTAATGGTAATTCCAAATTAGACCACATGGCCGAAGTAAAACTTATTTAGTTATGTGAATCGTAACTGGCTATGAAACAAGTAAAATGTGTGCTCACAGCTCTAACCTCTCTCTAGTCCAATAGTAATGTACGGATCGTAACTATCTCTCTCTTTCATTCTCCACTACTTACTAATTATTGGTTAGTTAAACCCTCTGAACTTTGGTTGCTCTTGTTTTCATCACGCATTCACCAGTTTACTCCCAGAGTCAAGCGTGCGTAATGAAATTTTAAGTTAATAATACAAAAGGCTGATCTTTGGTCAAAATGTGGTGGATGGCGCTTGTGTTGCGACTCCTTTTTCGCAGAAGATTCAGCGTATTATTATAAGAAACATTTTCTTTCAACTTGTTTATATAATAATACTCAGTTGATACAATTTTATTTATATATTTAATACATAAATAAATGTGTAAAATAAACATCTATGAAGCAAATTATTATTACACTGTTATAACCACAAATACAAAATATAAACAGTTGCATATTCGCAGCTACGTTAGTTAGTGAATGATAACTTTACACCAATCAGTTTGTGATCTTTTAACAATGAATTCCATTAGGCAGAGGGAATACAGTAAGTGGATAGCTAACATTTAAAAACATAACTTAAAAAGTTAATTCGAAAAGACAACGATTTAATTTAACCCATGGACCATGTTCGTTACACACTTAACTTTATTGTAACGCGACACATTTTGTTACTGTTACTGATCTCGTGAGGTCCATAATATTGATTAAGCACTTTTTTTATGTCATCGAACTATTTATAGGTTTTTAAACAATAAACACAATGTGACATTCTTCACAGATGAGAGATTATATGGATGTGGAGCTACTTCATGCCAGCACGGCCATAGCTAAATACGTACGATTAAATACTAACTCAATAAATTATATGGATGTGGAGCTACTTCATGCCAGCATGGCCATAGCTAAATACGTACGATTAAATACTAACTCAATAAATTATATGGATTTGGAGCTACTTCATGCCAGCATGGCCATAGCTAAATACGTACGATTAAATACTAACTCAATGAATGGTTACTCATCATGAGACAATTATATATGTATATAGGAATGGACACAATTACAAATGCATCCTCTGATCTAAATTCTGATTTAAACGAAACGTTATTAATACTAAACTGTTCGAGTAAAGCAACAAGCTGGTACAGGGCAACGGTGTAAGCTTATCCTCCGCTCGCTCCATCATCGATGTGCATACTCGTTGTGCAGGGCGCTGTCAGATTTGTTATGGACACAAGTAGCGCTTCCATTGCAGTGTGTACCTCATTTGTTCAACATTCCTATGTGTGCTCTTTTTATCGCATGACAGTGTTACGATATAAAATGAATATTGGATACATTTATCTAATATGACTGCTCAGTGGGTAGGCTGTGGCTAAGTGTTTGGAGAACGGAAAGTAAATTTCATTTGCGATCACCAACACAAATATACTTGGTATCCTTCACAGGGGTCTACATCTGCCGTGCTTGTCCTAGTGAACTACTATTGTACTCATTCCTTATATGTAAATAACAAATGCGTAAAATTATTTATTTATATATATATACACACATGAATATGAAGCTACTTGCATCAATCAGCATATAAATATGTTACACGAGTACGTAAACTATGAACAGACTATAAAAAAAGTTGTTGACGTAGATATCTAACGGCCGTCTTCCTAGCAAATGTCACTTTACAAAATTACATTGATAGATGTTGATGTTCAATTTGAACTAAAGTAATTTTCAATTTCTCAGTGAATTGTTTGTCATTTTTGAAGTTTCGATTTTTTTATTAAATAATTTCAATGTATGTGTGATATTTTGCTGCTTCAAAGGCAAATGAAGTGACGTTATATATGACTGTCACATCACTATTCCATGAACGAAGTCTGAAACATCGCGCGGCCGTTACACAGCAAGGCGTGTGCTGTTGATAGACATTATTGACATTATCACAGAACTTTTAATACTTTACTTCTTTACAAAGCTAATTCAATTTTCTTACCGTTTTACTCTGAAATAATATTCATAGAAAAAGTTATAAAACTTGGAAATTAAATTCGTATTAGTGACTAATGAGTTTAACCACATAAAAGACGAATATTGTTTGATTTAAAAAAATAATTGGAAATGTATAAAAAATGTTAAATACATTTGAATATCTTATTTGAAATAATTTGAATAAAGAATTCATAAAAAAAATATTATAAGGTGTCATATGTAAGCATTACTTCAAAACCAGCAATGAAAATCTCGTTAGTTTGCTCATATACAATTTTTGTCGAATAACTAATCTTTAGATTAGTAATGTTTATGCCAGAGTGTTATATCTACACAGTAGCTATCAGACCCCAGACAATCATGTTCAGTCAGTTTTATGTAAAATAACTAATTTAAGAAAGATTATTCATTTAATGTATGAAATGAAAAATGGCATAGATTGAAGTTAGCACTATACATTATATTTATTTACCAAGTCCTTGAATGTGATAGTAGATGTGTAGCTAAGAGGACTTGTGAAACAGAACATCTGTGCTGTACGGTGTTTAATGTCAGTTTTTACTATCACTATAATTAAAGAATATTGAGAATCTTAATGAGAGAGGTGCACACTTTCTGTCCGCAAACATAATCTAAAATTTCCGATATCACCCAAAGAAAAAGCCGCAGAAATGGCAATGGGCTGGTCACACACTCAGAAGAACAGATGACAGCTGGGCCAGCAAGATTCTGGAGTGGAGGCCATAATTAGGAAAACGAAGTGTTGTCGACCATTTACCAAATGGGAAGACAATATCTGTGCAGTAGCTGGTCCGGGATGGATGCGAGTAGCAGGAGATCGGCTGTCTTGGCATTCATTGAAAGGGTTCTATGTCCAGCAGGGGACTGATAAGGGCTGATAATGATGATCAAACATCATCCAAGGACACTGAGGTTTGCACAGGACAATATGAATTATAGAGCGAAAGCATCACTAGAGGCAATACTTATACGTATTACAAGAGGAGGAACTGTCTCATCATTCCAAAACTTAACAACTATCAGAGACCAAAATATTTTGCTTGCCCCCAAGTGCATAAAACTTGCATGATAAGTTTCAGAATACTATGATCCCAATGTCATGTTAAGAATTATATCACTAAGTCTAGTCTGTCTACAGTTTTCATGTAAAACCAATAAGTTAAAGTATTACATTATGATGATCACATTTTGCTGTACAGTTCTATTGACTATTCAAGCTGTTCCTATATTTCACGACATTGACTTGTAGCCTATATTCAAGATATTATATCAGATCAGTCAGTAGCCTATGTGTATATAGTAACAGTATGTGTTGGTCGAATTTGTTGATGACTTGGTCTTATTATGTTAAGATCGGTTTGAAGCGGTGGCTGCTCTGACGGTTGAGTCTGTGTCTGCACAGTTTCTTGAGCTCTCATTTGTTTTGCCTTCTTCCTAGCTGCGTCACTCTCCGCATAATACATGCCCAGTCTTGTCTTTATAGCAGCTAGAGCAGCACCATTTATTTCATCATGGAATATATTAGTATAGCGCCATTGCTTCACCATGGGCCCACGTTTTCTGTCCTTCTTGCTCTTCTTTTCTTTTTTTTGTGCCGGCTCAGGAAGAATAGCTAAATTACTCTGACCATAACTTATATTACCAACAGAAATTGTGCTTTCCTGTTGGGGTTCCGGTTTTGCCTGTACTAAAATAAATGCAGTAGTTGGTTGAGCCGGCCTCGTTAAAGTAGACTGTAGCAGTATACCCATTCCTTGAGCTCCATTTTGTGACGGGTAAAAATTCGTTGAGTTGCTTGTTGTTGCTATAGTTGTCTGATATTGGTTGTCAAAATAATTATCAGATATGTTGACTAAATGCCCATTTGTTGGATAATTTATTGGTGCATATGATTCTTGTGTCACTTGGTGTTGAGTCTGCTGAATATGTTCATTTTTCATAGCTACAATGTTTTCTATAACTCGTTTTGATTTAGGCATTGTAGCTGATATATTTTCTGGATCATATGTCTTAATATAATCCTTCCACATTTTGGATATATTTATTTCTAATCCGGCAATTTTATCAAGTCTTATGAAGTCTTTTAGTCTATGAGTGTGAACAATTGAATAGATATGATTTTTTATTTGGTCAATGACCCCATTCGGTAATCTGACTTCACCGGAACGACGGTGACTGTTCTTACCACGGTTATCGCTTGGGAACATAACTCCATCGTCCATTTTCTTACAAAGGACTCTTACCTTCCTTTCTGTTATGGCATGAATATTTTTGAATGCTGTTTGACATACTTGAGTTTCCCTTCCTTTAACTCGGATGAAGTATTCAAATGTACAGGTTCGTCGGCTGCTAGACTTAACTCTTTTTCGTTTTACATCTACTTGTCTCATGAGCCCAAAAAGATACGCATTTTGTTCATCATGACTCTTCATAGAATAGAAACCTTGGAAGGTCTTATGACGAATATCCTCTGGAACCTTCTGGAAACATTTTCTGCGACAATTGCAGTCTGGGCCTGCTTCTTTAGGTGGCACTATTTTTCCATTCGCATTTACATATTCCATTCCCGCTATTCGCAGACGTTTCTGTTTTTGTTTGTGCCATTCTGAAAAATATGGAAATTTAATTAAAATTACTTTAACACTATGTACTAAAAATCTCTCATAGAATCCATTTATGGTATATTCTCTATAACAAAATATATTACTAATGGTCTGTAAATTTAGGATAAAACACTTTGCCTACTACATGTACACCTTACGTATCAAAAAGTAGTAAGAGTCAGAAATCAAACAGTATATAAACACCTTAAATAGCTGACATAAACATAGAAAGTAATAAACAATGGAAAGCACTTGACATATAAATTGGTTAAAAGAATCTTCTATTTACCTTCAGGATTTCGTGTACGTCTTTTAACTACTTTCCCGTTCTTATTAAGTTTAACTTTTCGCTCATTACTTGAGACATCCGCCATTTTAGTATCAAAGGATGTTACGAATTTGCTTTTTATGATACTTTCCAATTACTAAGGCATAGAAATTTTGCGTATACATAATTATAAACAAGCTGATTAATGTTTGATTTGATTTGCGACATATTGTGCATTCTACTGTATAAAAAATACATCTTTACAAAACTAATAATCTATAAGTGCGAATGCAGAATATTTCTATAACATGCACCAGTTGTCCTGTCAGTGATTTTTAAGTAATGCGCTATGAAAGGAGGCAAACAAAAATTTAAAAAAATTTGATTTAGGTAGACACATTGTCATATATCACAAATTGCAGTAAAATACGAATCAACAACATTTAGAAAAGGCGGAGAATGAAAAAATTGCATTTAGATTTTGGCTTGCCAATTGACAACAGTGCCATTGACAGTTATTGTCAATGAGATGAATAAAGTTGAACGTGTTATTACTTAAAATCATATATCCTAATTTCTATTAAGACAAAGAAAGTTGATAAATCGAAATTGTAAAGGAAAATCACATTTGCCTCTAACAAGTAGTGACCGAGAACCTATACCTACAATAAGAGGTATCTGGTGGATGTTTTTATTCGATTTTTGAATTTCATTGTACTTATATGTATATTAAACTTCCCTTATTTTACAAAAAAAAGAAACCACCAACCTATGTACTATATTTCACTTGGAAATATTTTTTGAAATATTTTATGTTTGGGCGTTACGTACATACTTTCTAATGTGATGTCATTTAGAGTCAACAGGAAAGATAAATTATAGTATTGAATTTTTTATACTTTTGGTAGTAGATGTTTTATATTTTTAGACGCAGTTGTAACATTAATTAATATAATTTTACCAACATGAGTAATAATATTGTGTAATAGATTAGTCATAAAATTAATGTAACCCAAAAAATAAACAAGTAATGATTAATCTTATAAATTTACAGCATAATGTCTTTCCAATCTCCAATGCCTAGCAGGGACTTTTTGTTTGATATCTTCAGAAGGTAAGGCTTTATACATATAATGTATTTTAATTAATTGAAAATAAATATTTAGGTAAACTATAATCTTGATGTCTTAAGTTAATAATTGTTTGAGACTCACAGTTCTTACACATTTTGTAGTTATCTAACAGGTTTTAATGAGATACTTAAAATACTTATTACAAGGTACTTTGCACAATTTTTGTAAATACCTTGCTCGACGTTTCAACCAGGCTACACCAGCTGTGGTCGTGAGCTGACTGACATGAAGCGATGACAGCTGCAGTGACGCAGAATTGATGCAACAACTACCCTCATTGCAAATGAGAAGTAGGTGCGTCCACCCCCATTTTGTCTGATGTCCTGTCCCTGCACACAACACTCACAGTAATTTAGTAAAAACACCCAGTGAAAACCAAATTGAATGCAATTGTGGAAGCTCATACATCGGCCAAACAAAACAAACTACAGCCAAGAGAATTAAGGAGCATGTTAAAACCGTCAAATGAATAAATGCGCCATAGCTGATCATCCTTTAAATGCAGGCATCAATCACTGTCCAGTGATTGGTGCCATTCATAAACCAAAAACAATTACATAAACTGAAGATCCCTTCTACTGAAAGTCAGTACTATCTCAGGATGGCTCTGGAAGCTATAGAAATAAAAAACATATAAATTAAAAGTTGGGGTTTGCAGTAGGGTTGTGTGGGACATACCGTGAGTGTTGTGGGCCGGGACACTTTAAATAATAAAAAGCAATCGGACAAAATGGGGGTGAATGCACCTACTTCTCATTTGCAATGAGGGTAGTTGTTGCATCGATCCCATGTAATAGCAGCTGTCATCACTTCATGTCAGCTGGCTCGTGACCACGGCTGCGTCGAAGCGACGAGCAAGGTATTTACAGAAACTTAATCAAGTACCATGTAATAAGTTTTTTTAAGAATTACGTTAAAACCTGATAACTACAAAATGTCTAAGTTTATGTGAATGCTACTCATTACAATGATACTACTTTTATGGATTCTATCATGGTTTATTTAATTATTTAACTAGCCTGATATTTCAGAAGCTTTACAGCAACCATGATGAACCTGTGACCATGGTTTCATACTTTTTTTAATATATTGTCATGATTTTGTTGTAATGAAAAACTATAATGTTTTAAATTTACGAATACAAATATTAATTTTAGAGTGGATAAAGATCGTAGTGGTTATATATCTGCAGATGAGTTACAGTTGGCCTTATCTAATGGCACATGGAATCCATTTAATCCAGAAACAGTTCGTCTTATGATTGGTAAGTCCCTAAAACTGTCTTTTTATGAAAAAAAATATAAAAAAAATTAAGCTTTATATATAACTCTAAAACACATGTAAACATGTGTTTTAGAGTTTATTTGATTATCTAAAGTAGAAAGTGAATGATAAATATTATAATATATTAAGTAACTATAACCCATTGTTGTGTATTGTTATAATTTATTATGTCCGTGTTATATTTCCTCAAACAAATCAATAACTGTATAAATTCCAGGAATGTTTGACAAACAGAATAGAGGTGTAATATCGTTTGATGACTTTGGTGCTCTTTGGAAATATGTTAGCGATTGGCAAAACTGTTTCCGATCGTTTGACCGTGACAGTTCAGGAAACATTGATAAATATGAATTAAAGAATGCGCTCACGAGTTTTGGATATAGATTGTCTGATGATGTTGTGAATATAATGGTGCAGAAGTTTGATCGATTTGGCAGAGGAACAATACTTTTTGATGATTTTATACAGTGCTGTGTCACGTTATATGTAAGTATATTTTATTTACTTGTTGACATCGTTAAAGCAAATGATACAAAAATAGTAATTGAATTAGTACTTATTTATACACTGTTTAATGATTGGTGCCTTTGTAATATGTAATATATTTAATACCAACCTCAATGTTGCATCCTTAACTGTTTTCTTTTAACAGTTATTAAAATTCAAAGTGAAGACATGATAAATATTCTCTAGTTGATCTTTGAACTTGTGCAACTAATTATATAGTATACTAGACTACGAAGAAAGCCGGCACAAAGATGTTGACGCCAAGCGCCGACTCCGACAGTTTCGACCCAAGCCCTCTTATGCTTATTATTGTAACGACTCTCGTCACCTTTATTGTGCAACGTGCGACCGCGTTTTTAAATCCAGTCTATGCCAGTCATATCCGCTTCCACCAAAGAATATCATCAGGCGACTGGCAGTAGGAATCGCTGTTGTCGGATCCGACAAAGGACGACATCATTTAATTCCTAATGGTTTAGCACTTCTTTTAAATTGTTTGTAACATAGACGAACGGCTGGCTCAGTTGGTAACGTGGCGGTTAGTCCGCGTGTTACGCCAGAAGTCGCGGGTTCGAGTCCCGCCTAGGTCATGGATGTTTATATATGTATTTATATAGTAAAAGTCTTAAATGTATAACATTTCTTAAATCTATAAAAATATGAAATATATTTCCGTTGTCTAGTACCTTGTAACAAGTCGTTACGTTATTAGCACAGGGCTAGCCTGACGTGGTGTGATAAGTCCACAGATATTATTATTATTATTATGTTAGAATGATATTCCAAATATTTAGAAAATATTTAGGAAAGAAAAGGCTAAACGTAATTTTTCTGCCTTTACTAATATTTCAACCTCGACCTGGGGTTTCTCTTTTAAGATGTTAAAAATAATATATACCGCGACGTACCTTGGAGGCATCTGCTATGGGTCACCCGTGTGGGCAGACAGGGCAACCACATGCGCGGCGCGATGTAAATCGCTCCAAAGTCTTTCTTAATTAATATTTTTGTGTAAACCCTACAGCACCGTGAGCACGGAGGCCCTACCCGATCTTGCCGGAGTACTGCCCGTAGACTTAGAAACTCAACGCCGCGCAGCCGTGTATTATCACTCAAAGAATCTCTCTAACCCTTATTACATAAGACAAACAGGCTGTTTAGCCCAATAGAAATCACTCAAAACCAAGTTAACGAATGGCAGATTCGATGGAATAGTTCAAGTAAAGGACGACGATTACATAATTTTTTTCCGTGTGTGCGCGACCGCTTATCGAAACACTGGCTAGAAATCGATCACTGCTTTGCACAATTCCTTATCGGCCACGGCAACTTTAAAAGCAAACTTTTTGGCTTTAAACTCGTGGTTTAACCTCTCTGTGATTGCTCCACAGATGGTAACGAATACGAACAAACAGCACATAACATCATTTGGGAGAACCATGAGAATTCATAGTGTTAACAGCGTAATTTACTACGGCTTTCTCGTGGATAGCGTGGGGAACTTCCGTGCTTTAAAATGTTAACTTTTAAAATGACGGACCTCTGGACTAACTTATATTCAAAATGTGTACGACTCCACAGCTTATCCTGAGATGCTTAAACACGTGTATAATTAATATTGATCAGTAGCCTATAAATAAAGTTTCTAACATAAAAAAATGACGGACTTACATACAAAATTGCAACCCCTATTGAAATAGGGGTTGAACCCCTTAAGTTCAATGTATGCAATTTAAAAAACCTTGCCATTCTCCCGTGTTTTGACGTGCTCATCCATTGTGTTCTTTCTGTTTCCATGATGTCGTCTTCCCATCTTTTGTATGGCCTGTCGACATTTCTTTATCTGCGGAACCTTTCCATCGTGTGTCAAGTACTGAGCATGGTCTGCCTGTGTACCGTGCGGTGTGGCCTGCCCAACGCCACTTTTGCTTTAGTATCGAGTCAGGGTATCTTAGTTTTGTCTCTCATTGGCTTGGCTTTTATTTTTGTGTCTTTTTAATTTCAAGGACGTTTCTTTCTATTGCTGCTTGTGTTGTTATTGTTCTGCGTTTAACTTTATCTGTAAGAATCGTAATTTGCTGGTATTGGAATACATAGTCCTCCCATAATTGCAGAACAGAACAGATGTCATGGTATTCAAACGCATCCCTACACACAAACCTTGGCCCTTAGGGTTCCGTAGTCAAATCGAAAAAAACCTGGCACTTATAGTTTTCCTGTGTCCGTACATATGTCAAAGACGTTTTACTCCGAGATTATGGGTACTGTATGTTTGAAATTTGGAAGGTATTTGTTAAACCGCTACAAAGTTATGTGGTATGATTTTGAAAAATAAAATTATTAAGGTAAGTGTCAGCAGCTCAAGCGCCTAGCCATGGGGGTTGGAGAGGACATTGTATAGGTCTTTCTAAATGGTCCGTCTCAAAAAAAAAAAATTGCCTGTAAAGTCATAAAAATTCTATCCTCTAACTATTAAACTAAAGAGAGGAATGTTGTAACATATACTGGGATATACAATAAAAATTTCAAAGGAAAATTGGTTTGGATGTTTCATTTCTTTTGGTTTGCTACTACGGAACCTTTCATAGGCGACTCCGACTCGCTCTTAGCTGGTTTTAATTTATGTAGATATCGATGTGGATTTGTAACAAGTTGTTAATATAATGGAAGTTCCATTTGGGTTTCACAATTATACAGAAGCAAAGAGCGATGACTTGGCAATAACGGTCAAGTTAACTAAGTTGAATTATAAACAAATGAAAATAGTTGTTTGTTGGTATAATTAGTTTAATCACAAATATTCGAGTACTCTACCTCAAAGACATCCTATGCTCGAGGAGAGCTCTACACACTATGTGTGTCGCATGGCGTCCTGTGAGGTTCTCTGAACCAGTAAACTTGATTACTTAGTCCTTACTGAACCCTAATATTATGGTGTTTGTTGTATAATGTTAATCACCTTATATTCTTAAAGCCTGCTCAGTTAAGTGATGTTTTTTGTATTGGGAGCATACGAGCAGACGCATCCTTTTGGTTACTGCCGACACCCATAAATATCCATTTAATTTACATGCAGTCGTTCTCCTCGTCAATGGGCGGCTGGAAAGTGACAAGAATTAGGAAATCATGGGTCATGGCGGTGCGTCCTGGCACTACCTCTGAAACATTTGTTTCCTTACGATGTCTTATTTCCAGACCCTTACATCGGCTTTTCGACAGTACGACACTGACCAAGACGGTGTGATCACCATTCACTACGAGCAGTTCCTCAAGATGGTCTTCGGGCTAAAGGTATAGCTTTACCACTACACCTCGAGGAACCGCCACACAAACACGTATCTATTATTATTCCATTTCTAATTATAGTCTCTTATACTGTGATTATAATTTTTTTCTACTCCAAAAGTTATTTGTATTTGAAGCTTTTATACATGTTGTTGTTGTAAGGTATATAAGTACATACTCAGCATAACATACGAACGAGTATAGGTGCAATAAATGTAAGTGCTTACACACATAATGACATATTATATGTAATATATTTTAGTTGGCCACTGTCACTTAACCGTCGTTAAATTATAAAAAAACATACGCGACTTGCTCACTTTAAATTGTCCAAACAGAATGTCAACAACATTTACTTTTTCAAGATGGCTATAAAGGCACTTGCAGTATACAATTCACTGTGCGCTATTGGCTATAGGTTTATAGACGTGACATTTCTAGCAAAGACATAACCAAAGGAAATTCAATTGATTCTTTGTAGGTATCCAATCATTTGGCAAGCGAAAGTGGAATCGCAATTGCGGATCATGGAATTTAGACAATAGATAACGCAAGTTTTTTGTCCTTAAAATAAAGTGTTTTCTTATGATTAGTAAGTTAATCACTTCCACCACGTAAGATTTTTATAATATTCAAGTTTATAATTACAACATAAATGTAAACAAGAACATTTAATAAAATCAAGTGGTTGTTGTACTTTTATTACATTTATTTGTACCTGTGTCACTTGGTACATTAGTACTGGATTCCTGTTGGATGTCACAGGTACATTAGTACTGGATTTCTGTTGGATGTCACAGGTACATTAGTACTGGATTCCTGTTGGATTTCACAGGTACATTAGTACTGGATTCCTGTTGGATTTCACAGGTACATTAGTACTGGATTTCTGACGGATTCCACAGGTACATTAGTACTGGATTCCTGTTGGATTTCACAGGTACATTAGTACTCGATTCCTGTTGGATTTCACAGGTACATTAGTACTGGATTCCTGTTGGATTTCACAGGTACATTAGTACTGGATTCCTGATGGATTCCACAGGTATATTAGTACTGGATTCCTGTTGGATTTCACAGGTACATTAGTACAGGATTCCTGTTGGATTTCACGGGTACATTAGTACTGGATTTCTGACGGATTCCACAGGTACATTAGTACTGGATTCCTGTTGGATTTCACAGGTACATTAGTACTGGATTCCTGTTGGATTTCACAGGTACATTAGTACTGGATTCCTGATGGATTTCACAGGTACATTAGTACTGGATTCCTGATGGATTCCACAGGTACATTAGTACTGGATTCCTGTTGGATTTCACAGGTACATTAGTACTGGATTCCTGTTGGATTTCACAGGTACATTAGTACTGGGTTCCTGAAGTCTGAATCCAGTACTAATATATCAACAAAAATTCAGGTGCTGATAAAAGCCCCGTGGTCCTCGCCGACGTGTGCCGAGTTTTCAGGCAAGATATCAGTACTTGTTCTTTACATCCAATCGACACTTTGAAAACAAATATTTACTTGATCGGACACTACACTACATCATAATTTCTGAATGAATTTAGAAAAGAATTTGCGGGTAGTGAAAATTATACGTAGCAGTAAGCAGGATCTCTTACTCTCGCAGTAAAGCCTTTGACGTGAGAAAAATTTAAAAAGTATATGTTTGTGTTTAGTTTGTACAAAATTTTATTGAAAGGGCGGACTTTCATTGAAACGGGGAACAGTTAGCATGAATTTGCAATGAAGTTCTGTCACGCATGTATTCTTATTGCGCAATACTAGTGTGGAGGACATTGTATCATATTTAAACATTATCATTATTTTCTAGTAGACACAGATCTCTCTACTTTCACATCACTAATTTGTTAATTTGATAGCATATAGCGAGTGAGCTGAACTTGACGGTGTTTACATAAGGTGCGGAAAATAATGCGAATGGACACATCTCCGCCATATTGTTACATCTAACAATGAATGTGTCCGTCTATGTAGTGTGTACCCATGGACTGTGTGTTATAGTTTTGTGTCTAACAAAGAATTTCTCTTCCGTCCAGTGTTGGCCGTAACGGGTGTTCTGCTCCATATCTGGTAATTCACAATAAATATATTTTTCAACGAAAACTTATATTAGCATAGCATGGAACCTAACAGTACAATCACATTTAAATCTCATTATTTTACCCCCCCCCCCCCGCAACTAGTGTCATTAATTTTTGTAGATCCGCAACATGACAAGTTAACGTCATGTCTAATTCAAAACGTATATTTGAGGACATCTGTATTTTTCTAATCCACTTTATGTATGACTTAAGCCATTTAAAGTTTTTTCATTCTTAGAAGTAAGTTCGATATTTGTATATATTTCATATGTTTTCATGGCTGTACCCAGGCATGTTAAATTTCTTTCCTTATAATATCACCTGTCAGGGTCATTACGAAATTTCCACAAAGGATAGGTAGGCACGTTGAGAAAAAAGGTTTATTGAAATGAACACTGAGGTATAAAAATACTTCTTGCGTTCAATAAGCTTATATTAAGTTTAGTAATGAGTTTTATTGAACAATAATATTTTGCAATATCAGATCATTTAAAAGAGTTTTATTTATCATTTTCATTTTAAAACAAGCAAGAAGTCACACTTCGTCAGTGATGATAGTATATGTAACGTTTTTGTAAACATTTAATTTCAAATCGTAAATATTTTTGTTTGTTACATAATTTGGTATATTTAATAAAATGGGGGTGTTGAAACTTCTATGTTTATCCATAGATATCATAATCTTTATCGCAATGTAAATACTAATACTAAATAGAATTTCACCGCCGCTTTACCTCTTTTCTGCTGTTGTGTTGTTAGCATCGAAAAATAAGAAATTTATGTTGATTGGATTATGTTAAATATTTTAAATCAATACATTGTTCGGGAAATTTGTGAAAATAATATGTTGTCTGCTTTTTGTGTGCTTGATATTAGATTTTACAACGTACTATATAAGTGTTACGTATATTTCAGTGAAATTTGTACTGTTAACTTCTGCGTCTATGTCAATACTGCTCATTGTCTCCAGAGAAGATTTATAAACAAGTGCCTACCTATTTTGAAATTAAAAGTAATTTAAAATGTTTTGTTAAAGCTTCATGAGTTTGTCAGTGTGCATGTAATGTGTATTTTTTCGGTATAACTTTACACACACCACACGCTATGTTCTAAAAGTTACATACCGAAGGAAGATACTCGAAGTGTCTGAGGTATAGCAGTTGTAAATTCTCAACGAAGTTGTTGGGAACTTATGCGTTTATTTTGTCACTCGATGCTGAGGAAATTGTCATTCACATCAAATGAAACAGACCCACACAGACAAATGTAGGAATCCTTGACCCTTATTTTCACGCATCATCTTGATTTTCAGTTCTCTATGGAATGTACGGTCAGCGCCCAAAGGTCACTGAACAATTCCGATTTTCAGTTCTCTATGGAATGTATGGTCAGCGCCCAAAGGTCACTGAACAATTCCGATTTTCAAAACATTCCATAACCCATAGAAATCGCATGATCACTAGACTGGCTCAAGTTAAATGTCCGATTCAATTATTTAGTTTTATTCATTGAAACAGGGGACCTGCAAATCTGAATGTTTGTCCTGTGATACTGACATGTCTTAAGGCGTTTGGTGTTACAGTAGTTTGAAATGATCTGATTAAGTTGTTAATTATATAAAGCCAAATTTTATGTAGCCTTTATACAAATGTTGAACGCTCAAACATAACGCGGGCTGAGTAGCATCTGTTGCACATAAGCGGAGGTAAACGGAAAGTACGTGTTTCTGATGTGTAATTGTATTGTATCTATTACATTTAAGTCAATATAATTGATTTTAATGATATCTTGTTCTTTTATTTCCATGTATATTTCTTGGTATCACAATTCACTAAGGACCCGATGGCGCGGCACGTGCGCGGTCATCAAAGAGCTTCGGCTGCTCGTTTGCTCCCTTTACGACTATAAGTAACGACAAGCATCGGCCGCGCCTGTATATGACGCAGAAATTGCATTCCTTTTTCTGTTACGTCGTGTCCCGGCGGGCGACTGCTCCCGAGTGCCACAAGGGGATTACTTGTTACATTCCTGTCGCTATTGCAATTCCTGATGACCTATTGATATCCGTGACGAGAGATATATGTAAATAGTTTTGGTCGATACGGGATCCCGTTGATGTTCTTCGCTTTGGTGACGTCGTCCATAAACATCCGCTGGTCACAGTTGCGACGTATCGGCAGAACTTGTACGAGCAACACGCAAGCTACCGTTACACAGCGAGTGTGTAACAGTAGCGAGAGGTACCTCCGCAATTTTTGTAGCATAAGAGGACAAACGAGAAAAACGGTGCCTTTTGATGACTACCCACTCCCATGGGCATTCGCACGATTGTTACGCGGATGCGTTGCCCTCCTATCACCCTCGCCTATGGGCCAGTTGGCACTAACTCGGCTGCAATGCACAACTCAAGTTCTGAGCCTTCCCCACCATGGTTCAAGCCCTGTCGTGGCGGTGGGGCTTAGTAACATGGGATGAACGGCACCTCACCTGATGGCACTCGCGGTGGTTTTTGTGGGTATTCGGCACTATCATGTGCCACGAGTCCCACACACCACTGGACCCCACCCAGGGCCGGTGAAGGCGTGACGGTCCTCTCATTGATCTGTGAACACAACTGATGGACTTGTTGCGCTCTCTCGCTCGCAAGCTCCAACAATTGGTAACATCGCCATTGATCTGAACGTACCGTGACGTTATACTTTGTCGTGTATGCAGATGGCGTCAGGGATTTAGAAATTCTAACTTTATCGCATATGGCTATTAGAGGAAGCTATTCAACCAACGCGTCCTCCCCGTGAGGATCTACGGGGCCACTACATGGACTCTTGATTTAGGACTGGTCCGCGAGTTTGCGGTAGCTCAACGGGTTTAAGAAAACGAAGTGTCGGTCGACCATTCACCAGGTGGGCAGACGACCCCTGTGCAGTAGCTGGTACGGGAAGGATGCGAGTAGCAGGAGATCGGTAGTCTTAGCGTTCATTGAAAGAGGCCTATGTACAGCAGTGGACCGATAAGGGCTGATAATGATGATTAGAGGAAAAAGTAAGAAAATGTGTTGCGAGCACACATCTTCTCTCGCTCCTGTAAGGGTAATATACGAAATGCAACTTTTCCTACCTTCACTAACTTACATCGCTCTCTCAACATTCCTTGGCCTCGTTTCATCACTCCCGTCACGCTTTCACTAGCTTACCACCCAAGTCGAGCGTGCGTAATGAGATTTTTATATCATCAATCACAAATATACAACTCGATTTCAAAATATAGCCTATATTTTCAAATGTAAATTACAATAGCAATAAAATACAAACGCTTGTGCCTATTGTACTTTTATCCTCCACGCTCCTATGGAGTACCTGAGCCATATGAGGCCCAGGTCGCAGCCCATCTGGATCCACGAGAGCACCGGGGTGACCTTAGATCCGTCTACTTCCGTCCACCTCACAGGAACTTCTACAATTGGAATGTTCAGTTTTTGTGCTATGTACAATAGTTCTACGTCAAATGCCCTGAAATACAAGAAAATATACTTTATTTCTACTTTATATTTTCATAATATCTAAATGGCGGTTTTTCTTTCCTTCAACTAAAAGAAAATCTTCAAAGAATTTCAACATCTTTAGCGTGCTATTGTTGCATTGTAGTCAAATCAGATCAGTATATCTAGGAAGCTCACATAGCATTTTATTTTGTGGCCGACTAGGACAGATTGTTTGCAAAGTCCTTATGCTTATGACATAAATATAGCAGCAACGTCCGCATACTCACCACCTGTTGACATGGAGACTGGTAAACAATTGGTTGGCAGTTTTTCTTGTAAACAGTTTGAATCCACACTGGGTATCCTTGATGTCCTTCACTGTAAACATCCACACCAAGAAGTGAAATCCGTACATAAGGATATTCCTGAAGTAGAAAAACACAATTTGTACAGGAAGTCTTGCAATCTCTTTACGAAGCTCCAAAACCCTACTTCATAAAGAGATTTCCAGGTTAGGTTTGGGCTGGTAGACAAAGTTATTTTAACAGTACTTGTGCCCCACGGCTTCAACGCCGTGTACTTTGAAGGAATGAACAGCTTGTAGTGACGAAGCTTCATAGAAACTATCAACCCCTTAGGGTATATTACTTACTAGTCACTTCTAGACGGAAATTCATATTAACACATGGAAAAATAGTTAAATAAACTTCACATATTATTTTATACAATTATTTGATTTCAATTTTCATTTACGAGCGGTATCGACGTATCATCATCAGGCAAGCAATATAGATTTTGTTTACCTGACGATGTAATGTGAGATTAAATAATTGTGGAAATAGTATATAAAGTTTATTTATTTATTCAAGTGCTAACCCCTTAGCGATCGAATTTTTTAAATTCCGCCGCAGCGACTACCTCGTCGTAGGGGCAAAATTTGACACTCCAAGCACTGGAGATTTCGTCACGAGTGACACCTTGACCTATCGCTTTTATGTGTATAGATTATTTGCCAAGATGTTGCTAAGATGCAAGGCACTGCACTTAGCAGTGAACTGGCGCATCATGTTCTGATTCATGAAGAGCAAGCACATAAAATAGATCAGTGTTGACTCATCAATTTGGCTTGATTTTCTGCCGAGCGTCAGGGGGTAATGTTGTTCGATCTTAGGTATGTCTGTGTCTACATTTTTATGTTCCCTGTGACAGCCTAAAGGACAACGCGAATTTTAACAGAAGGGGTGTCGGTAATTCGTCCTGATATCGCAAGTGATAGTTAGGGTACAATAGTTTTGCATTTCAATCTGATGTTGTTTTGTCATATATATATTTCGATAACATGTACCTGAACATACTTCTCGTAGCCAGCGATTCCTTCTCCAGATGTGCTCGTGATCCAATAACAATGGCTGATTTGGAACTGACCCCAGAAGGTTCTCTGGAGGGATCTACTTTCAACACGGCCTCTAAAGCAGTCTCAAGTTTTTGCAAGTCTTCAAATTTTGATGCACCATCAGCATCCGCAAAAAGTATTGTTGCTCCTCGAGAATTTAAAACTCCCTAAAATGTATTAAATTTTATATGTCAATTTTATTCATGTTGTATGCTGTTCACAAGGATAGTGTGAAATGCTGATTATGCTATGCTCCATACTAAATGAATGCGGTAGAAGGAGCAGGTGGGAATAAATAGCATCTGCATAATTTTTAGTAGTGCAAGTGTCTATAATAATTTGTATTGGCATCAGGTGCCGAGGCTGATTGTTGGAACCTGTTATATAGCATATTTTAGCACCAGGCAATAATAGATGTTTATGCAAATACAATGATGTAAAAATAATTTATTATAAAACACTTTGCTTATCATATCTGGATACAAGCTCAATCTGGCTTCCTTTTAGACATTTTTCTTTATCTGTGTAAACAATAATGATACAACCTTGTACTTATAATATAAAGCATTAAAACAAATTTATATCCATGTCATTTCTGACCCCAATTGCCAAGGAACCATTAAACTAATTCGGCAGGTATGCATACGTAGATAGCATTTTTACGTTATTCCTGACTGTAAGCTAGATCTGCATCAAACTACAAAATCATTGGCCCATTAGAAGGGGAGTGCAATGCATCTACGTGACAATAAGCAGGATGTCTATGGGTGTTGGTAGTTGCCAAAGGGCTTTGATTTCTCATTTCCTTTTCCCCTTTTACAATAAAAAAAAAGTTTGTTTTTGTGTGAAAGAGTGACATACATTTTTATTTTATTTACACAACAACAACATATCTTCACACCACTTTCCTTATTGGGTAAGCAGAGACATTCTATATACTCTATCTTATATAAATTTATTTTAGGCAGTGACATTATTTACTGGTTATAAATAATACATTACATGTAAATTTACTGAAGTAAATAGGTGGCCATTCTGTCGTGATTCAGGCAGTTTCCGAAAGTCCAGGTTATCAGACTTTAGGATGCAGGAGTCATCTGGACTAATTTCCTGTACACAATAAATATAAATGAGTGCCTTACCAATCTCACTGCTCCGCCTTTGCCTCTATTTGTAATCAGCTTGAGACATCTTATTTTATCCGTTCCATATTTAGCAACATATGACTCAGCCACTTCGACGGTTCTATCCTTGCTTCCATCGCTAACAACAATTATCTCGTATTTGTAGTCAGGGTTTTCTTTAATTCTATTTTCTAAAAACTCTACAGCTTCATCTAACATTGAAGGTACTTAAATGTGAAAAAATTATCTGTAGCATCCAAGAATTTGAGCTAAATGCATTTTAGTTAATGTTATGTACAGGAATTGTATTTAAATGTCTCTTACATTTCAATACTAATATTTTTGAAACTGAGGGATATGGTTGAAAAAAGCTACATGATGGGTAAGTAGGATACAATGTGAGGTACATTACATCCATATTTTACATTTTCACTAATAGTAGTATATGGGTACTAGATTCTCCATCCATATTAGGACAAGTAAATTTATTGTCATAATCTATTTATGTGCACTCCACTACATAATTTCTATATTTATGTTGGATATTGATGTCAGAGTTGAAGAATTTGAGTCACACTACATGTGAAGTTAATACTTAATGAAAGCACTTACTCACATGCTGACATAAAGAACAATTATGTCACTTATTAA